>PVJH01010796.1:0-72001 GCA_004026705.1 Nesogale talazaci
TTGAACCATTATCTAAAATTTTCTTTGAATATCTTCATATACCTACATCTCCCCTTTGCTTTTTCTCCACAGCGTTTAATTGCTGAAGTGTCTGGGCTATTCCCATTGACTGGGTTCCACTGACTGCACCTATACGCAGGTATTATCAGGTCCCTCTCTTCCCCCATTTCCCATAACTTGAAGTTCATATTCACCAGCAAATTCAGACCTTGCCACCCTGATTTATCCAGTATGACTTTTTTCCACTAGTCGTTTACCAAACACAGTAGTTGGTAATCTGCTGTCTTGAAGATTATAGCCTTAAGAAACATAGGGGGGGGGGCAATTTTGTCCTGTCCTATAGGGTAACTGTGAGTTAGGCTGACTTGTGGCACCAAGGTATGGTGTGTGAGTGTGTGTGCGGGTGTGTGTGTGTGTGTGAGTTACATGAGTGGCACTTTTTGCAGAGTGACAATGTCAGAGAGGGTGACATCCAAGCAGCTGTCTATGAATTTTTTGTGTACTTTCAGTAGAAATTTATCATTCTTAATAAAGCATGCCAAACATCAAGCTCTTGCATTGAGTTGATTCTGACTCATAGTGACCCCTGTAAGATAAAGGAGAATTTCCCTTGTGGGTTTCTGAGACTGAATCTTTACGGAGTAGAAAGCCCATTCTTCCTCCTGTGGGTGGGCTGCTGACCTGGCAATTCACAGTCCAGTGGGTCATCCACTACCCCACCACATTATAGGGACAATCACAAGTTGTAGTTTTTGTTGCTGCCAATAACTTTAAAAAATTAACTTAAATGCCATCGATATGCCAAGTTTTGGGGGCTTTAGTGACAATACCGTGGTGAGTAGCATTTGTGAGCCTGTACTCCTCACTTGGAGAAGGAAACATTTAAAGAAATGTTTAAAGGCTTCTAATACTGTTGCAACGAGCAGCTTGTGATTCCATGCAGGTCTTACAAAGTGATTTGTTAGTAGGCATGCACTCTAAGACATACTCCATTTAAGCAATTTACAGCTATCAAGGTGTCTCCCACCTTTTGGAAGCTTGCTTTGCTCCCGCCACTTGTTCTTTGGAAAGGAGAAATATCCACTGCCAACAAGTCGGTGCCGACTCACGGTGACCCCACAGGACAGCGCGTCTCAAGGTGGCTGAGGCTGTCGGTCTCTAGGGGCGCAAATGGCCTCATCTTTGTCCCGATGAGGGGCTCGAACCACTAGCAAACCATGTGGTGAGCAGCCCCAGACATAAGCCACTATGAAGCGAGAATCCATTCATTTTTACAAAAGGGTTGCACGATTCTTGCTTTCTAACTGGGGCAAAAAATCTATAGAGGATTTTTGCTTTAAAAGAAGAGTTGGAGAGTGAAACTAGCGTCGAGCATTTGTTTTGCAGGAAAGCATTAAAGAGGCAACACACATGCCCAGCAGGGACGATGACATCACCAAGCCCCCTTTCGTGGGGCCTGCACACACACACACATACACACACACACACACACGTGATTTCTACTTGACACAGGCTGTTTGCTTGAGGCACTTCTGCTTTTGCCATGTGTTGGTATCTTTGGTATGATTTTGAAGGTTATCTTCTTGGGGTCTCTGGACACAAAGGACTTTTTCCCTCCAGAGGAATGAACGGGGGAGCCTGGAGTGAAATGATGAGCTGCTAACCCAGAGTCTGCTCATTGGAGCCCATCAGTTACACCCCATGAGAAACGCAAGGCTGGAGCAAAAGGAGGATGCTTCGCAAACGATGATGGCAACTTGTGTAGCAGTGTGCTCGATACCATGGATGGAGGGATTGTTCTCAGAACTGTAAGAGTCCCCAATAAAATGATTTCTAAAAAAAAGAATGAATGAAGAGCGAGGCTGTCTGCTCCTGTAAAATGTATAGTTCTGGAAACCACAGGAATCTGGTCTCCTCTGCCTAGTAGAGCCACTCTGTATGGCAAACTCACTGCCATCTCATTGAGTCTGACACACAGTGACCCTGTAGGCATGGTAGAAGTGACTTTGTGGGTTTCTAAGACTTCGACTCAGGGGAGTAAAAAAATCTCATCATTTTCCACAGAGTGACTGGTGGGTTCGAACTGCTGACCATGTGGTTAGGAGCTCAACCCATTATCCCTTGTGCCATTGAGGTCTCCAGTGCTCCACTCAATGGCACTGGTGTTTTTTTTTTAATCACTTCTTCACTGTCAACTGTTTTGGTGTAAGAGAAGTTTCCTAGAACACTGGGGTCCCAGGTAGTGGGGACACTTGTATTTTCACCTGTTTAAAACCAACAGTAAGCCTTACTAAGGCCCCTGGTGTGTGTGAGTGTGTGTGTGTGTGTGTGTGTGTGTGAGAGAGAGAGAGAGTGTGTGTGTGTGACACTCTGAGCTATCAGACTGGATGACACTCACCCTGGCAACCCCACTGGAATTGACTGCACTAGGCGCACAACAAGTTCAGTCTTTGATGAGCATTGTCTAGGTCAGTTATTTCTTGATGACGAGTGTGGTTATCAATTGGCCTGGGATTCACAGCAGCTGTGTGTGTGTGTGTGTGTGTGTGGTGTTTGTGTGTGTGTGTGTGCGCGCGCGCATGCTCATAATAGCACTCATCCTAGGAGTTCCAAGGTGGGGATCTCTAGGAAGCCTGTTGCCATGCCTGGCTTCTGAGGAGCTCTGGGTGACTTAGAACGGCCGACCCTTTGGCCAGGAGTCCAGTGCGTGGCCATGGGTGCATCCTCGGTGTGCAATCATTTCATTGGTGCCTGGAAAATGGGACAGTTCCTCATTTTTCAAAATGCTATTTCAATGTATTAGCTCTAACTTTAGTAGGAAGAAGAATTTCTTCTTCTCTGCTTACCCCGAAATACAGTCTTTACCGGAAAGACAGGATAACTGCTTGATTTATCTCCCTTATTATTTTTCTTTTTTATGAAGGCATAACTTACACATGATAAAGTGCACAAATCTAAGCTGTAAAGCCTGATGAATTTTACATATGTGTGCACCCGTGGAGCTCGGAGTCACCATCAGATGGAGAACATTGGCAGCAGTGCCCACTGTGTCCCATCCCATTTGCTCCCCCCACACATAGTTGTATTTCAATTGGGTTGGTGCTACCTTTACGTAGTGTATTTATTTTATGTAATCAAAATAGTCATTTTAAAAATTCATTGTTTCTGCACTTGGCTTTATTCTAGGGACCACATTATCCAACCCAACATGGTACAATACTCAACCTGTTTATTAATTTGCCTATCTATCTGCATTCAATATACTTTTATCCTATTAATACAAACATTTAAGTACTGTATTTATATAAAGCATACATAATACATATTATGCATACACTATGTATATAAAGCATATATAATGCATATTATATATACACAGTCAAGGGGACTTCAAAAAGCTCATAGATGAATGGAATGAAATATTATTTTCCATGAGTATTTTCAAGTCCTTTCATATAAGCACACAATGTAAAAAATCTGGACTTTATGAAGAAAAACTAAAGATCACGATTGAAGAAAGACTCATTAGAAACTTGCAATAAACAGAGGACATAAACTTGTGTGTTAGCCTGGGTTGACTAGAGAAACAAATCTGTTGACATTTATATGTGTATAAGAAAGAACTTTAAATACAAGAGCAATTGAATATTGAAAAAACATCCTAGTTCAGACCAGATCAGATCCATAAGATTGATATTAGCCCATATGTCTGATACCAATCTGTTAAGTCCTCTTCAGACTCATGCAACACATTCAATAACACCAAATGCAGGAAGATCACAGGCCTGTGGGTGGAAAGTCTTGTGGATCCAGTGGTGATGTAAGCATCTGGCAAGGGTCTTCACATGGTCCCTCCATTTCAGGGCACTCATGTAGTTTCATGTGTCTTGTCTCCCAGAGAGTGAAGAGAGAGAGAGTGTGAGAGAGAGAGAGACTCTCCTGCCTCCAAGGAAGAAAATTAGAATTCCCAGAATCCTAAGGAGAAGCCCATAACCATAACCACACAGAGGCCTCATTGGCTATCACCTGATAGACAGGCTAGACCCCACGCCTTCACTCACAATCCTCTCAAATTAACAAACATGTACATAACTACCATACCTTGCTTGTTGAAACTGAAGAAGATTTGAAGCCCTTCAGTTCACCATAAAGAAAACAAAGTTCTTTATTTCTGAACCAGTAAATATTATGATCAATGGAGAAAGAAATGGAAGGTGTCAAGAGTTTTATTTTTCTTGTATTCACAAACAATGCCCAAAGGAGCAGCAGGCAAGAACTCAAATGGCATATTACATTGGGCAAATCTGTTGTAAAAGACCTCTTTAAAGTGTTCATAGCAAAGATGTACCTTGGAGGACCAAAATGCCCTTCATCCAAGCCATAGTGTTTTCCATGACCATCTATACTTTTGAAAGTTGACGTCCTATAAGGAAGACCGCAGAGGAGTGGATGAATTTGAATATTGGTGTGGGCATGAAATTTGGAACGGACCCTGGGCTGTCAGAACAAACAAAGCTGTCTTGGAGCTGCTTAGAGGGGAGGATGGAGAGACTCTGACTCACATAATTTGGATGTGCTTTTGGGATTGGTCAGTGAGAGAAGAGGATGGTTCTTTCAGAGATGGATTGATACAGTAGCTGCAGCCATGGGCTGCAATGATTGTGAGGCTGGTACCAGACTAGGTGATGTTTCCGTCTGTTGAACACAGGGTTCAGAGGATTGCCATGGCTCGGAATCTACTCAACAATAGCACAGCACACACACACGTAAAATATACCAAGGGACTTCCAAAACTTCATTAAAAGAGTAACATGAAGAGAAAATGTCAATTGCCCATAAACTTTTGGAAGCCTCCGTGTGTGTGTGTGTGTGTGTGTGTGTGTAAATATGCTTCTCCCAGTCTCCTTGCTGGCTTCAAATATCTCTTTGTATTTTACATTAGGTTTCCATAGGGTCATTGTGAATCAGAATCAGGTTGGTGAGTGAGTTTTTTTGGCTTTCTATAAACTTGGGTTGGCGCCTGGATATTCTATCCCATTTTTATTTCTCTGTCTCTTCTTATACAACAGCATCATAATATGTTTTACTATCTGGCAGGGCAAGTCACCCCAAAGTCCTTAAAGTTATCCTATTTTCAAATTTTACTTTTCTGGTCATCCTTGCTTGGTTTTGTCTTCCAGATGGATTTTGGAGGCATGTTGTTAATACACAGAAATTGGGGTTTTGATTGAGGTTACTGGACAATCTCACAAGATTATATATTAGAAAATATCCACGAATAGCATAGTCTATGGGTGGAGTAGTCCCTTTTGTCCTTCACTGAAATCTTGTGGAGTGCTGTATGTTTTGGCAAAATTCAGTCCGAAAGATTTTGCTTAGTTATGTTTATTCTTTTGAGAACTATGTTTTTCTCATTTTTAACCTCTATAGTTATTCTTGATGTAAAGAACTATTAATTCCCCCTCACCCCATCCATCTCTCTTACTGAAATCTTATATTTTTTTCTATGTTAGTTTGTAAGTGGATTATTTTGGATTTTTCAGATACACACTTGTCAACTATAAGTAAAAAAAAAATGGTCTTACAACCTCTTTTTCAGTAATGCTACTAATTTTGTTCTTACCCCACTGCATTGACCACGCAGAGTGCAATCCTGAGTGGAAATGGTGATAATGGATATCCTTGGTCCTCATACCTTCTTTGAGTTTCCTGAGAACTGTGGTGCTGATGACTTCCTCACAGCAGTGGGGATGGTGGCAGTTGTGTGGTTTGCATGTGGATGTGTTAAGATTTTCCTAGCTTTATGCATGAGTTCTGTTTTCATTCACCAAGGTTTGCTTCCTTTTAATTTTCTTATCAGCACAGGCATAGAGAAGGCATTTGATTAAATACCCCCCTTTTTATGTCTGAGTTCCCGATTAAATGTTGGCTCTTTAATGCATTAACATGGTAATTATTTTAATAGACTCTGTACCTGCGGTGACCCCGATTAGGACACTGTATTATTTTATAAAGTGTTTGTCTAGTGTTCTCTTTGCTAAGTGCTTAATTAGAATTTTTGTTTTTATTCATCAGTTAGATGCGTTTGAAGGTGCCTTCCCACCCACCCCCTACCCCAACTCCTCTCCTCCTTTTCTGATCTTTGTCAATTTCTAGAATCAGTATTAGGCTGGCTTTGTTGAAAAAGAAACCCAAAGGGATGTTTAATATGGGAATGATACACTCCGTAAAGGTTTAAAGTAAATCACTGGTGAATCCATGTTGACTGGCATCTTACTTTGAGGGATAAGCCTGACTGCAGAGAAGATATTAATATCTTAAGTTTAGTTAAGGGACATTATATTATTTTTGTAATGATTTATTTATTATTTTTAGAGAACTATTATGTAATCATGACAGGAAAAGATGAAACATTTCCTGAAATGCAGAATACCAGGTCATGTCCCTGAGGGCTATACCAGACTTAGCAAGCAACAGTGGACTGAAGCCTAGCATTATGGGGGTTCACTGGTTGGTGCTTATCCCATTTTTGGCACGAATGATATAGGAGTCATCTCCAGATACAATGAGGTGGATCACTTTTTGGTGAAATTTTCCACTATCATTTTGTAAAACCGACCAAATGATTGTGTATTCCATACCAACTGTCATCCAGTCATGTCTGACACAGAGTGAGCTGACAGGGCAAGGCAGAGTAGAAATGCCCTTGTGAGTTTCTGAGCTCGTCAATCTTTGTGAGTGTAGAAAGACTCAACTTTCTTCTTCGGAGTGGCTGGTAATTTTGAACTTCTGACCTTGGGGGTTGGCAGCCGAATGAGTAATTCACTGAGCCAGCAGGATGCCTAATGCTGAGGCAGTCGTTGTCGTCATCATTAGGTTCTGACTCATAACGACGTTATGGACGACAAAATGAAGCACCTCCCAATTCTGCACCATCCTCTCATTGGTTCTTATGTCTGAGCCCACGGTTGCAGCCACTGAATCAGTCCATCTTGTCAAGGACCTTCCTCTTTTTACCCTGCGACTCCATTTTACCAAGCATATTGTCTTTCTCCAGGCATTGGTCTCTCCTAATAAGATGCCCGAAGTAGGTGAGATGCAGTCCTATCATCCTTGCCTCAAAAGAACATTCTGGCTGTATTTCTTCCAAGACAGATCTGTATGTTCTTTTGGCTATGCATGACACTGTCAATATTCTGTGCCAGCAGCATAGTGTAAATACATTGATCTTTCTTGAGTCTTCCTTATTCAGTGTCTAACTTTTGGATCCTTATAACACCATAGCTTTGGTGAGGTATACTTTGGTCCTTCGAGTAACATCTTTGCCTTTCGACACTCTAAAGAGAGCTTGTGTAGCAGATTTACTCAATGCAGTGCAACATTTGACATCTTGATTCCTGCTTCCATGAGCATTGTTTATGGATACAAGCAAAATGAGATCCTTGACAATTTTAGTCTTTTCTCCATTTATCATGATGTTGTCTATTCGCTCAGTTGCAAGAATTTTTCAGAGGGCTTCTGGAGCACACAAAGTAAAGGATTTCAGTAAAATATGTGCAAAAATCTGGAATTAGGAAACAAAAAAGGAAGAACACACTCAGAATGCCTCAGGCTGAAAGAACTGAAGGAGAACATTCGAGCCTTGAGTTGCGGTACTGAAAGACGCTATGGTTGAAAAATTGAACGTGGGAGGAAGCATCAAAAGATGGAAGGAGGGCTGAGCCCTGGTGGCGTAGTGGTTGTCCCTGGAACTGTAGCCCACTGGGATGGAGGTTCAGCAGTGGCTTCATAGGAGCAAAGGCTGGGCCTCCTACACCTACCACCAGAGAGCAGTGATGTCCAAAACAAAAACAAAAATTAAAAAAAAGGAAGGATTATACAGAATCAAAAAGAATTGACACCATTTGGCCATTTTGAGAAGTAGCACATAATTAAGAACTGATGGCATTGAAGGAACAGGTCCAATCTGGACTATAGGTATTAATAGAAAAACAGGGCTTCAGGAATTGATGGAATACCAATTGGAATGTTTCAACAAAGTAATGTAGCACTGTAGCACCGGAAGCACTCACTCATCTATATCAAGAAAGTTGGATTACAGTTACCTGGTCAACTGACTGGAAAAAGATCCATATTTGTATGGATAACTATGGGTAAACTGGACAAAGAACAGGAATTTCAGGACACTGTATTGTGCATGTGCAGAACTTGTTGATGGACCAAGAGGCAGTGATTTGAAAAGAATAAAGATATACTACCTGGCTTAAAATCAAGAAAAGTATTATGGCCTTTCATCATATTTATTCAATCTGTATGCAAAGCAACTAATCTGTGAAGCTGGACTATATACTGAAGGATGCGACGTCAGGATCTGAGTAAGGTTAATTAGCAATCTGTGTTATGCTGATGACACAACCCTGATTTCTGAAAGTGAAGAGGACCTGAAGCACTTGTGATGAAGAGTAAACATCGAAGCTTTCTGTGTAGATTATAACCCAATGTAAAGAGAATGCCCATTCACACAACTGGACCAACAGACAGCATCATGGCCAATGGAGAAAGATTGAGGGTGTCAAGGATTTCATTTTACTTGGATCCACAATCAATGCTCATAGAAGCAGTAGTCAAATGACGTATTCTGTTGGACATAGTACTTGAGAGTTAAGTTGTACCTGATCCAATTCACAGTATTTTCCATGGAAACCCCTACCCAATTCTTTGGAGAAAGGCAAGGCTTGTTGCTCCTGAAAAGAGTTCTAGCCTCAGACCTCCACAGCAGCAGTTCTACCGTATCCTGCAGCATTGCTACAAAAGTCAGGCAATGGATAAGGAAAATGACAGAAGAATTGATGTATTTGATTTGTGGTTTTTGTGAAGCAGAGTAAAAATGCCACGACCTCCCCAAAGAACAATCCAGTCTGTCTTCCAAGAAGCGCTGCAGGAATGCGCTTTAGGAGCAAAGGATGGGAGATTTCATCTCCTGTATCTTGGTGCACCTTTAGGCGGGAGGTTTGCTGTTGGAATGGGGTGCCTCTCTATAAAGGAGCCAGGCTTACTGTCCCATAAAGGTAGACAGCTGAGTGCTTGGGGGCTGAGACTTACTGATGAAGTGGAAATCTGACATTCATTGGTGGAGTTGCAGAGCTTTGTAACTCATCTGATGAGAGAAATACCTGCTTCATGGTATAGCTGAGAAGAAGCTATCCTGATGGAAGAATTCTATCACGAATTCTTCCTGATTTTTTAATACAACCTATTCTTTCCCTACTAAGTCCCATAGCTGAGTTCTTGGTGGCTATTGCAATCAATGATGGAACCGGTCGAGAGTGCTGTTGGAAGGACTGGTGGCATCAGGATGGCTGAATGGACTGTGAGGCATTATGTCTGACTTCTGCCTCATAGGAATCAGCCTTGGCCTGATGGGAAAGTGATTCTCTTCCCCAGCTTGTGAAGTTATAGGAGACCACACATCCTCACATGGCCACCTGTTGTTCACATGTCACTTGTGGTGCTGCCTATAGAGCTATATTGTGGTTCAGTACAGACAATGGGATGGGGACTGGGCCTGACAGGAAGTGGGCGAGTGTGGGGTTGTAGGAATCTCCACTGGGAAATGCCCAGGGATACTTGAGGGTGCTTCTTCAATGCTAGAGGGGCTGTGTCAGCACTGGGACAAGGGCCAATTACACGGTATCAGGTGTGGACTGTTGAAACTCAAGCCATGCTGGCTAGCAAGTGGGGGAGGAGAAAATCTGACATGTATGTCACCACAGATACTCAGCCACTGGCTGAAGACATTTTCTCACCATTGATTTGAAAAGCCTAATCTATCATATTTGGCATTATCCTATATTTTGGGTTGTTTCTGAGATTATTATTATTTGGTTGTCTTCTTTCTCCTCTTTCACTGCATTTTAAAAAAGACTAGTGCCTTCAGTATCATGCCTGATTTTTGCTTCTCAGGACTGCTTTTCTCTCTGACTCTGTCTTCTGTGTTTTTCTCATTGCCTTTCTCCTCTGTCCCCTGAATTTCTGCTCTGACTCATAGAGCCACTGGTCTTTGGGGCATGGGGTATGCATTCGAGAAATGATCTTCCATTTTCAGTTGTGAATCATTTTCAGTGGTGTGTCCCTCCAAAATTCCTGGATGCTATTCTATATTGTTTTGTAATATAGTTAAAAAAGTAAGTCCTGGATTTTGTTGTTGTTGTTGTTTTTTGCTTAAATTTTTTGTTTTTTATTTTATTTTTATTATTATTTTTAAGTCCTGAGTTTTTAAAAACTTAAAAGAATTCATCATTCATCTTCATCACAACAGAATGTAGCCTGCTCAGAAGCTGGGTTCAGTCAGAAATAGGAAGGCTTGGTTCCAGGAGACTGGGATCCCGGAGTTCCCAAGTCTGTCGTTGGAGGAGGGGCCTGAGAGTGGGCACTCTAACATGTCCCCAGGTGATGGTGGTTCTGTTCTAGAAGGGGACAGTCGCCCTTTACTTATGTCTGTACACATTATTCCTGTGTGTGGTGTTGAATGGTCTCTGCTCATCCATGACGATTGGGTAGACACGGAGGTTTGTCTTTTAAACCAGTTCCCGTGGTACTTCATACCACGGTTGGCAGTGGGGCGGGGGGAGGAGCAGGAATATGCTTCAAGTATGTCCCCTCACTTTTTCCTTCTGTCTGTCTAGTTCTGTGATTCACCATGTCAAGTTCAGTGACATAGGACACCCACCTGAACCTGCATGCCACGTGACCCAGTCTCCGAGTGACATGTTCCAGGAGCATGCCCATGATTAAAAGGGCATGTAATTATTTGCTCACACCTCTCAAGGAATTCTCATGGGTGCCCAACACCTCTTTCACAGCTTTCTCTTCTCTGTCTCCTCAGGCCCCTTCCCACCCACACTGCTTGGATCAGCTTAACTTTGGATCTACCTTCTCGTCTTTTGTCTCCAGACTCTCCGGTTCTCTCCCGTTCTTTGTCCTCTTGACTCTGCGTTCTGACATCCTCAAAAGAGAACTCCTGGGGCCGTGCAGGTGCAGGCGGTGCTAAGCAGCTGAAGGCAGCTTTGTGCTTGACAAGAAAGGGCACAGAAGACATGTGCCAGTAACCACACATTCTGGTGGGCATTTAACCACTGGACGAGAAGGATTCATGGGTCTGGAAGGCAGGAGAGGCAGGGATTTCAGGAGCTCTGGAGTGATGAGAGTGACATGAGTGGGACTGCAGGGAACAATATGAAAATATTGAAGATCCTGACAGGAGGGTCAGACTTCTGCATTCTCGCCTCCCAGAGGTAAAGGAAGAGCCTGTTCAAAGAGCTGGGACATCTGTGCTTAGAAGTCAGACCTGCCTACAGGCCCCAAGTGCACCCCCCTTGACCAGAGTCGGGGCTTCAATCACTGAACTGATGCCATCGTTGTAAATGACCTTCTGAGGCATGGAGTTAGCCTCTCTGGGTTCCTCTTGGAGGAGCCCTGGCTCGTAGGCAGGAGGTCGGAGAGCATGCTCTACCTCTGTCATCACCTGCAGCTGCTTGTGGTTTCCAGGTGTGATGAATCCTCCAGTTGAGGGGATCTGGCTCTGACTTTTGTAACTACCACCAGCTGTACTTGGCTGGTGCTGTGTCCTGGCTGTGCTCCGTGGTGATCCTTTTTCACGCCTTCCTGCAATGACACATCTTTTCCATCTAGAGGTCAGGAGGAACCAGGGGAATGAGAAGTAATTGAGAACCCTAAATAACTCCAGCCCACAAATAGTTCAACCTTGCCTAGGGTGTTAGTCTGGTTGGCTAGAGAAACGAATCCAGAGATACTCACGTATATGAGAGAGAGAGAGCTTTAGATCAAAGAATAATCGTTTCTTACAAAAACAGCCCAGCCTAGTCCAGACCAAGGCCATAAATCTCATATTAGACAATATGCCAGTTTATAAATTCCTCTTCAGACTCATGCAACACATGCAATGGAAGTTCACGGGCCAGTGGGTGGAAAGTCTTATGGATATAGTGGCAATGGAAGTATCTCGGTGCTGGTGTTGGCCTCCATGGGCGTCCTCCAGCTCCAAAGTTCTGGCTGCATCTTAAAGTGACCAGACATCCTGCTTTTTAAACAATTTAACAAAGTCCCATGTCATTTTAAAACTAAAATAAATACATTGCAATGATATTTTTGCATTCTATGGAAATTTTTGTTGCTCCATATAGACCAAATTTTTAATCAAGAACCCCCCTGGTCAATGGTGTCCCACTTAAAATCTGGTCACTGGAGCTGGGCCCCAGCTCCATATGGTTTGTCAGCAGGAAGATGAAGCAGAGAGAGAGAGAGAGAGAGAGAGAGAGACAGAGACAGAGACAGAGACCCATCTCTGGGGGTGGAGGGGAGAGGAGAAGAAGTTCCCAAAATCCTTAGGAGAAGACCATACCCACAGAGGCATGCTTGGCTATGACCTAGAGAATACCCCCCCACCCCGCTTCGCTCAAGTTGGTGGTAGATTATGTAAGTGCCACATCGAGTTGCCCTTCTTGTTGCAATAGAAAGAAGGAATGACTTAGCCATGAATCCGTTTCTTTCTTGTGACAGGACCAGTGCAGAGGTTCCAGGCTGGGTAGCCGGCCTCTTCCAAGGGATGGTTCTGGGATCCTGGCTCAGAAGAAGCATGGGCAAGGGTTTGTTGCTCATGGTACTGCTAGTGGCGTTGTGGTTCCTCACTGGGCTGCACACCACAAGGTCAGCAGTTTGAAACCACCAGCCACTCCTTGGGTGAAAGATGTGGTTTTCAACTCGCATAAAGAGAACCAGTCTTAGAAACCCAAAGGGGGTAGTTCTACTCTGGCCTTTTGGGGCACTGTGAGTCGGCATCCACGTGATAGTAGTGAGTTTCCCCCCCACCCCCTCTTCCTACATAGAGAAGGAAAGGGGTATTGGGAATCACTGGGTTTGATGGTGTCACAGAGCATGCTTATTTTTCACTGTCTAGCCTATAGTTGTGAGTCAGAATGACCTGAGGGCTGCAAAAGCAGATGCCTACATTTTATCCAGGATCATTGGCTAGTGTCTAAAGTTTTTAACTAGGGGGGGTGGGGCTGCTGAATAATTTTTTTTTCTGAAAAGGGGGCTGTCGGCCAAGTGAATTGAGGAATCTATGGACCAGCATGTGACACAAAGACTTGAAGTGAACATCAGCTGCTGGAAAAATGACATTGACACATTTGCTCAGTGCTGGCTTGCTGCCAAGGTCCAATTTGTAAGGGGGGGGTAGAAAAAAAAACAACAGCACCCTCAATATTTGCACAGTGCAATACAGCAAGGTGTGCAATAGAACGAGGCTTTCAGTCATTTAAATCCATTCTTGACAAACCATTCTCCTAAATGCCTTTCACTTGGAAAATCAATTACCGTATTTCAAATGCCTCCCTACCTTATTTCATTAAACTCCCATTTTTCTATGGCTTTTCTTTTTCAACAACACACTTAGCCTTTAATAATTAATATAGAAGAATTCAAAATGTAATCACCGACCTCACTTAAAAGCCCTCTCATCAATGACTGGAAGCTGTGGGTTTGTGGCCGAGGTCTTCCTGAGGGCGTCAAACTGGCTCCCCATCACCCCACGTCCCACACGTGGTTTTTGCAGGAGCCACATTCATAATACATTCTCTTGTACTTGGCCAGCCCCATGAAGACAAAGAATGGGTTTGAAATGAACAGTGATGCACCCAATTGCTTTAAGGTTCTTTCAGAGTAAAAATACTGCCAACATTTATCACTGGGACATTAAACTTGGAAACTTTGCTCAAGCCAAGTCTAGATTTAAGCGTGTCAGAGCCAGCTTCCAGTGTAGCTCCTGGGGTTTTCCTTAATCTCAGGTTATGGCTGAGCAGAAAGTCTGTAACCACCAGTGAGCCCATTCCAAATCATATGACCTTATAGGACAGGGTAGAACTGTCCCTGGGGGTCTTCAAGGCTGTAACTCTTGACAGGAGCTATAAGCCTCATCTTTTATTCTGGGCAGCAGCCAGTGATTTCAAACTGCTGACCCTGTGGGGAGCAGCCTACCTGGTAATCACTGCTCCACCCAGGCTTCTTCCCTAAGTGGATTGCTTATTAACAGCCTTTGCTGTTGTGCAGTCAGGGAGAAATGAAGCCAAAGGACTGTGTAGGAGTTTGTTTGCCACCCATCCATTTGGGATGAGTGATGGAAAAAAGGTGGGTTTGGGCATCCAGTGGGACTGGGTTCTATCCGCAATCCTAGCAAAGGCGATGGACTGACACACTGACCACAGTGTGCTCAAACATGGACAGTTGAGGTGACGCCGCAACTTTGGGCAGGGTTTTATTCTGCTTGATACGTCAGGTCTCAGTGAGTCAAGAGTCGACTCAGTGGCATTGAACAGCCACCAGGCTGGAGTCCCAGTTCCAAATCGAACCTAGATTTTGTGCAGGCTCTTTCTCTTCTTCGAGGTCCTGCTTTTCTTCCTTATGACATGAGGGTAATACTTAGACACTCAAGCTGTTTCTCCCACCCCCTCTTTCCCCCCGTTGTATTTATGACCTTTTAACATTTCTGTGTTAGCTCATGAATTTCAAATCTTGATTTTTAAAAGCCAAATGATTTCGGCCCCATTTTGTTTCCTTATTCATTTGGGTTAGAGCGTACAGTTCACCACACCTTATTCTCACCCTCTTGGAGGGAAGATGTCTTTGTCTGCTGCCTGCCCGGATGGATCCCCACACAGCAATGTCTGGCGAACCTCTTGCTACCCTGAACACACTGATTCCTGAGAATCTCAGGTGTAGAGTAGAACCATGTGCCACAGAATTTTTAGTAGCTGAGTTCTGAGGCGTGGAGGGCCCGGCCTTTCTTCCACCATGACTCTGAGTAGACCTGACTTCCCTGAAACTTGCACACCCAAGGACTCTGCCCAGCACATGCTGTGGTTGTTAATGACTATTAAGTCAATTCTTTCTGATCCTTGATGATGCCAGCTGATAAGGTCTGGGATGCCTGTCATTGTTTGTGCCAAAATACAGAGATCGGGTTAATTCGAGAAATTCTACACTTACAGGTTTCTCTAACACTTGGCAGAAGGAAGCAGTGGGGTTGAACCTCCTCCCCCCCTCCCCCCCACCCCGACTGCTTCAGTGATTCAGTGAGAAACAAACAAGTTATATGCCCTCAACTATGCGGCAAGTGGAAGGAATGTCTAACAGGTTGGTTACGAGGAACCAGAGAGCTTCAATGGTGGGACAAGAGCGGCGTGGTTCACAGGAGCAGGAGGCACCCTGCCATTCCCCCAAGGCCTTGGACACCATTCCTTATCTACATGCCTTACTTGTCCAGATGGTTGTGTTCACGCAAACTTGCTGAATTAGAACGTGCTTACATTGCAAAGAAAAGGGGCGCAGGTGGCTGTACATATGGGTTTTTCTGCAAACCAAGTCTTATACAGACCAGATCTCAAATGATGTCACATTTCCAGTATTGATGAACAGCAGGCTCATTCTGTTTCGCCCTCTATCAATGAAGGTGCCATGTGTACAGAACTGCTTTCCAAGGCATTCAAGGTTGTGACCTTTCGGAAACAGATTCCCAGGACTGCTTTCTGAGGTCCCTCTGGGTGGACTTGAACCCCCAACCTTTTGGCTAATTGTCAGGTGCTTCACCATTTGTGCCACCCAGTGAAACATGCCCACCACCCAGTAGGCTTATAAGAGCTGTTTGTCGGGTGATTGAATGTAAGAATGATGAATTGGCCTCTTTGTTGGCTCGATGACCTACTCCCTGTGCTGTCTCTCTCAGAGATGGGTGGGAGGCTGAATTCCAGGTGATTTGTCTGCTGAATTATATGTTGTGTGCATTGCCATGAAGTAAAGTCTCGGCACAGCATGACTGATGAGTGAACTGGGCTTCTGAGACAAGGCCAGGGGAAGCCAGCCTGGGTTTCGACTCTTCCCCAAAGGGATCAGGCCGGACTGGAGATGTTGCCAGATGGCTGCGTGTGAAGAATCTAATCTAGAGTTGACCGGGGTCTCCTGAGAAGAACGTGCATTTATATCATTACTAAACAGTAATTGATTCCCAAGCTCGGTTGTGAAATTTACAATTATTGAATTACTCTGTGTTAGCTCATAAATTTCAAATCTTTACTTCTAAAAGTCAATTGATATTCAGCCCAATAAATATTTAATTTAGATGTAATAATGGTGTTAGAGCAAAATTAAATTCTCATTTGGAACATAAAGGATGGCCTGGGTGGGATGGGGAAAGATGGCTTGGCAGAGATGAGCTGAGGCCTGTGGGTCTGTTTCAACCCCTGCTCCTTGATGAGTGTGGGCTTCTCAGTCCTGGTTTTCCATCATTTCCCTTTCTGACAGAAATTACCCTGGTTTTGTAGGAGATTAAAAAGTCCATTGAGTGTTTTGTTTTGCTTCATGTTTTCTAAAGCACATACTAACCACATGCTATCTCTCGTGCTTCATAGAAGTCTTTGGAAACGTTAGACTAATCATTACCCCACCACCACCATTTTATGATAGAGGGAAGTGAAGGCCCAGAGACTTGAAATGATTTGCCCTCATCTCTGTCTCTCTCGATCCGTCTCTTTTTGTGACTCAGAGCGAGTAGATTTAAGAACCAGCCTCCATTAATCTAATGCAACAAGAAACCCCCCTATTTCCAATCAGGGTGGTATTTATAGGTATCTGCAAAAACAAACAATCAAAACAAAACTCACAGCCATCAAGCTGATTTCACAGAATAGTGCTGTCCCCAGGAAGTCCCAAGGCGGTGACTCTGTATAAAGGCAGAATGCTTGCAGTTTTCCAACGGAGCCCTTGGTGTTTTAGAGTCATTGATCTTGCAGCTCCGCAGTCCAGTGCCTAACCATTATGCTGCTTGGACTCCTCTTTGTAGGCTTGGAGCTAAGGGTTTAAACATATATTTTCAGGGGACACAAATCAATCCAATCCAGTCTAACTGAATTCAGTGCAGCTCCACCCCCCTCCACCCCGCCTCCCCAACACACCACTTGTTTTAGGACATACTGTGAGAGGCCAAACTGGGCCTAGTGCTCTTTCAGTTGAATTGCACACTCTGACCATTCAGGTTTATGCACTTGCTAAGATTCTGCTCTGCCACATAAAAGATACCCCCTACGGAGATGATTGATCTTGTTACCCAATAAAAAAAGTTCCAAATCCATTTGTAGGGTTCCGACATAGATGAAGCTTTCGGTGAAACCTCTCTAAACGTAGACCAGAGATGTGAATAACCTTGCTATCATGCTGGGTGCCTTGGAAAATGAATTATTATAGATGTAGTCAGGTTAAAATTTAACACCATATAATTTGATCTCCCTTTTGAACCATTTAAAACCTGCTCTAGTTAACATTTTTTTGCTTTCTTTTCACTTCAGGGTTTTTCCTCTATTTTACTTTGTCTTCATTGGATTGTTTGTTTTGTTTTGTGTCCTTTTCTGTATATGAAATTCAGGATGGGCAAATCTCTAGAGACAGTAACTGGATTCATGGTTCCCTGGGGCTAAAACAGGGGAGGTTGGGGGTGGTGGATGGGAGTTAATAACAATGAATACAGTGAAGATGGAATTGTTCTAAAATGGATGTGGTGATGATTCCCTGAGTTTTAAATATGATTGACCAACTGAATCGTATGTTATATGAATTATGTCAATAAAACTTTAAAAAGAAGAAAAACCTAAAAATACCAGTAGCTTCAGCAGGATGGCTGTTGATACCCACCTCTTATGAAAACCATTTGGGCAGAGTGGACTCCATTGATGCTTCTGGTGTCAGAAAGGAGCAAGTACCCCCGGAGCCTTCCAGTGTCCAATGGCTCTGTCCTCATGGCCCAAAGTGGCTGCTTGAGTTCCGGCCATTGCATATGAAGTAGCAGGTTGAAGGAAGGGGTAGAAAAGGACTCATTCTTCCTTTAAAGGCAATTCCTGGGAATGTCTACCTCAGCCTATATCTCGTTGCTTAGAATTTAATCGTGTGGGTATATGAAGACCCAAAGGTAGCTAGGAAATATGTCTTTCTTTTTTATCTGAGAAATGCTGTGTTTTGCAAAAAAAAAAAAAAAAAAAAAAAAAAAAAAAAAAAAAAAAAAAAAAAAAAAAAAAAAAAAAAAAAAAAAAAACCAAAAAACCAAACCCAAACAAAAGCAACTAGCATTCTGTTACTCAATAAAAAAGGCAATTGGAAGAGGCAATTGGAAGTTTCTGCCACAATGGGCATTCTGAAAGATCTGTGTCGGCAATCTTGTACGTGGGAACATAGGCATGTTTGCTTGAAAGCAACCAATTTCCGATTACTGCCAGCTCCTGGCACCTTATTGGGCACCTAGAGGCACTAAAGTAAGCACCGGCTTTGTTGCTTGGGGCATGGGTTTATTCTTCCCTCTTTCTGTATCTTGGTTGAAAGGAAGCCAGCGGCGACTCATGGCCACTCCATGCTTGTCAAAAGGCAATAGCTGCTGTTTCAGAAGCAGAGTGCCAAGTCTTTCTTCTGAGGCGCCTCTGGTTAGACTCAGAGTCCCTGCCATCTGGTGAGCTGCTGAGCACCACCCTAGGGGCTCACTCCCCTACCCTGGAGGGCCACCCAGGTGATAGTGTTCCGCAACAGGGTGTTCTTGTGCAGAGAGAAGAGGTGCCTGTCCTCTTCCGGAACAGAACCAACATCACCTGGGGGCATGTCAGAAGGGCACATTCTCAGGCCCCTCCTCCAACTACAGATGTGGAAACTCTGAGGATGGAGTTCCACAGTCTCCTTGAATAAACCTTCCAGGCGGGGGGGCGGGGAGGGGGGGTTGATTCTCAAGGAGGCTGAAGTCTGGAGCATGCTAGAACCTTCTCACATTGAGTATCACTCTGAGGTAGTTCTCTGTCCTGTTGAGTTGCTCTGGGTCTGAATACTGTCCCGAGGGCATGTAGCAGCAGCAACCACAACTGCAAGACAAGGCATGGTTTAGCGATGGTCATGGTTCCGGGGCTGCTGGGAAAAGACCATGATTAAATGGCTCTCTTCAGGTCTGGAAATTTCAGGTATCCTCAGAGAGATCCTGAGGAGCTGAACTTTCCTTGTGTCTCATAGTTTCTAGCAGTCGGGGGGTGGAGATATTGCCCCATCACCTGCCCTCCATGCCAGTCTCCTTGGGTCATCTTCTGTAGGACATCACTCAGTTTGGAATTGGGCCTCCACAACTAACGAGGCAACCTCATGAGTAATTTCTTCTATGCAAAATCAGAGTCACAATCTCTGCTAAACAGACCTCACGGTAGGTAACCTCTTTCCAAACAGTCATGTTCACAGAGACCGGAGTTAGGACTTAAACCTATCATTTTGGGGGACACAACTCAAGCCATCAAAGTGACCAAGAAGACAGCTGTTGAGCCCTCTTCACCTCCCAAAAAACTTGATTTGCATCCTGGTTCAGTCACTTAGTATCTGTGCCCTGTTGGGCGGTTGGGGGGGCGGGGGGTGAGGGGAACCTGTTCAACCTCTCTGAACCTACAGCTTCCTTATCGTAGCTCAGTCCTCAGAACACAAGAACTGCGTGAGATGACACAAAGCACGGTTACCGGGACACCTAGTCAGTACTGAGTAAATGTCAGCTCTCATTATTTTCCTCTCAGATGGTGTTATCGTGATGAATTTTAAAAGTTCAGAGATATTCAGGTTTGAGTGTCAGCACAAAAGCTGAAGTCCACAAGCCAATTCCAATGATTGATTTTCCACATCATCTACCAGTTTGGACTTTCACTGACCGCCCATCTTTCTTGGCATGAGGTAATTGAGCCTCGGGCACACGCACACACCATGTCTTCTGCCATTACTGGCGTGGGTGACCAATATCCAAGAACACCAAGTTTGAAAACTCTAGTCCTGGGAGCGTCTGATTCCCAGCATCTTCCTCTACAGGGAGGACGGAAACTCCTTTTACATATTTAATGTACTTTGCGGTTTTCATTATTTTCTCATTAGAGACTCATCACTCTGTGGTGGGTGCTGAAAGCTTGACTACCGTGCCCAATTTAAGACTAAGGTTGCCAAGCGCAGAAGATTTGCAGTGGCTTGTCCTGGGTCACACAGCCTCTACTGGGCCTTGCTCTCAAGTTGGGCTCTTCCGGTCTCTCTTGACCACTGGTGATCTGGTGCCCCTTTTGAGGTGCTTGGAGGGAATTTCTGACTCACTGGTGTTTCTCTCAAGCAGGATCAAAGCCACACTGAACTCATCAGGCAAAATGGGATTTACTGGAAGATTGTGCATAGTATTAATGGGTAATATTTGTCCTCCTCATAAGCATGGAAAGAATGGACATTAACACAGACAGGCTGTTCAAACTTAGCAAAGGCTGTTGTTGGGAATGGGATGAGTGCATGCGGTTCTGGTGAATTGATGGAGCCCGGCTCCAGCTCAGTCTAGCACAGATCTCCTTGGGATGCAGCGTATGTGTGTGAAGGGATATAAGGCTCTCCCTGGAATGCAGAGGATGCGATGGGTGCTAGTCAGTGTTTCTTATAAGAACAGCGTCTCCATCGTGACAAGAATACACAAAGCAAAACAGGAGAGCCAGGATGGAGAGGCATTCAGAATCAGCGACAGCATACAAACCCGTTCACCTGAACATCATAAAAATCAGGCATGCATGCTGAAAGAAGTTTGGCAACACCAGAGATGCTTAAAGGAGAAAATGAAATTGCATGCTCTTCCCAAGCCAAGGGAAGCCGAATGACCATAAATAATTATTTTTCATGTATAGTATGCAATCCAAAGCAATAAGGGTTATGCATTAGCCCTGGGTTTGCTTTCTTTTCTTATTTTTTAACCTACAATTATTGTGATGTGTATTTTCCAATATCATTACATAGCTGTATGAACATTACTTGCAATAGTGACATCATAATCTGTTCAACCTGTCCTTTAATATTGGACATTTAGAGTGTTTCCATTTTTTTGCTCCCATAAAAAGGCCTTTAGTGAACATTGGAGTCATAAATTTGAGTTCATCATGGGTGATTTTCCTGGAATAAGAGGCATTTCCTGATCATTCTCTGTGCCCATTTTCGACTCTGGATGCAAAGCAGCAACAACACTTCCTGCTTTGCTGGAAAATCACTGAAAACTAGAAGTGGGTGCTTGAGTAAGCATCAGTCTGCTTACCGAGAGGTCAGTGGTTCAAACCTTTCAACCACTCTGAGGAAGAAAGATGAGGCTGCCTTCTCCCATAAAGAGCCCCAGTCTCGGCAAATGCCCTACAGGATTGTGGGGAGTCAGAAGGGATTCAGTGGCAGAGGGTTTGGTTGCAATCCAGGTTTGACTACTTGCTTTCTGTGTGACCTTGGTAGGTCACCAAGCTTCATGAACCCCAGGGTTCTCATCTGTAATATGGAAATGCAATCGTCTGTCCCATAGATGTATGAGTGTTTGAATGAGTACCTACGCATGCAGGAGGCATTCCTTAAATCAAACTCTGTTCAAGATTGGTTTAAATTTTGTGTAGTGTTTTTGCCTTTTTAGAGCTGTTACCTTATTCTCTAGAATGTTAGCCAGGAATGTTCTGAATCTTTCAGATCAAGCATCAACCAAGTTTGACTCATGGGGCAAGTCCACCTTTAAACCTCCTGATTTTAGGAATAAAGTTTATTGGGACACTGTCATGCTCACTTACTCATGCATTTTGTTATAGCTGCTTTTGTCCTACACTGTCCAGGTGGGCATTATTCACTGTTGACCCTTTCGCCACTGCTGTAGACCAGCCTTGACTCCTTGTTTCTGAACGTACTGTAGATGAAGGTCCTGTGCTTCCAAAAACAAGGTTTTTCTTTCTTTTCTGTGACTCTTTAAAAGCAAGTGTGGCTAAGCTCTATGGAAGGTGGATGCTGTGGTCACAAAGGGGGTGAAGGGGTGGATTGGGGGAAGCATCTGGACTCACCCACTAGCTTTGATGGCCATGCAGGTCGTTCTAGACTTTTCTGGGACAGGCAAGATGGCCTACCAGGAGAGTGGGATGCTATTTATCTAGACAGCCAGTGTCTTAGAGTCTTTCCTGGTATTCCCTGTCTTCACCCTGGGAACATTTGGTAAGTGCTCACCATCACAGGAAAAGGGCAAGCTCTCTGGGACCTTGCCACTACTCCCAACTTATCTCACTGAAATTGATTCTGAATCAGCATAGCTTGGCCTTGGGCTCCTGGGACACCCAGAAATTCCTGTCTTGTGGGTCAATGGATGGAGGTTTAGCTTGGGGATAGGCCTTGGTTGACAAGGTTGGTTGCTCACCTCCCCTACTGATTTCCTACCTTTGTCTCTTATCACCTCCCTCTCCCACTCCAACCTCCCCAAACCAAACCCCTTGCCCTAAAGTTTATTCTGACTGATAGTAAACCTACTGGACAGAACAGAATGGGGCTTCAGGGTTTCCCAAGGTGGAAACCTTGACAGGAGCCATAGGTTTCTCCCACCGAGGGCCTGGTGGGTTCTAACTGATGACCTTTTGAGGAGTCACCAAGAGCCTAACCCTTGGGCCACAAGGCCTCTTACTTGTATCACAAAACCAAGCCCACTGTTGGTGAGTCAATTCAGAATCAGAATGATTCTGTGGGGCAGAATGGAATTGTCTGCTTGGGTGTCCAGTTCTTTACAGGAGCAGAAAGACTCCTCTTTATCCCTTGGAGAGACTTGTATTCACTGGTAGCTCGACCTCGTGTTTATCAGACCAATACTTAGCCTGCCATAGCTCCAGGGCTCCCAGTTACCTCCCACTGCTTCAGCAATGCCCAAAACAATTAGGGTTGGCACAGGAACATACAGTTCAAGTTAGGTTCAGATATTGGGTTTTCTATCTTGCTCTGGTTTCTGGGGAAGGAGACGGGTTTGGCGCGAGACCTTGGCTGGCATGGAGCACTGCTTGTTTCCCATGGTGTGACCTGGGGCTGTTTAGTACCCAGCACCTGCCAGTCAGAGCGCTAGACGCCAGACAGCAGGAGTGTAACTGATGAATGTAGGCCCGACTCTTGATGGGAGGATGTGGCATAAACATTCCGTAAATATGCACCCTCTTTGAGTTTTGCCGTCAGGTCGACTCTGACTCCTGGTGACCCCATTTGAATCAGAGAACTGTGCTCCAAATATTTTTCAGTGACTGACTCCTCAGAAGTTGACCCCCTGGTCTTTCTTCAGAGGGGCATCTGGGTGGATTTGAACCTGCAACCTCTCCGTTAGCAGCTATACTTGTTGTTTGTATTAGCCAGCAACTGCAGGCTGACTCTCGACATCTGCTTCGAATGCGGAGGGGCCTCAGGGTGGAGGAGATGGTTGTTCTCAGTTCCTGACCCCTCCCTCTACCAACCTGACTTGACATTTCCTCCTAGCTGGTGAGGTAGGCATCAGATGGGTGACTTATCTTGGCCAATAAAGTGGAGATGGGAATGACTTTCCAAGCCAAGAGAAGCACCTCATGTTTCAGGGTGTCCCTCTCCTGTCTTCACCCTGAGAAGAACATGTGCAGTGACTCCCTCCACTGGTCCAGGGAGGATGTCAATCATGGGACCAAGCCGGAACCAGCCTGCTGGGCAGACCCATCCTATATTACCTAGTTCTCTGATGATCTCCACCCATGGAGGCATCAAACCAGGCTTGTTTCTAGTCTGTTAGAGCCCCCAGCGACCCGTGTGCATGGGTGACATGTACTTTATGCTGCAGGTTGGCAACAGGGGTGAACAAAAACACACTCTCTGGCATTACGAGTGCACACACTGGTGGTGGAAAAGGAAAAGAAATCATCGCAGTGCATCCGTGAACTGGCCCAACACCCAAACTCGACTGCCATTGCATTGATTCTGACTCACACCAAACCTGTAAGACAGAGTGGGTTTCTGAGAGGGTAACTTTTTCCTGGAATAAAAAGCCTCATCTTTGTCCTGTGGAGCCACTGCTGGTTTAGAACAGCTGACTTCCTGGTTAGAAGCTCACCAGTAACCCACTACGCCACCGGGCTGGTAAGCACAGTGCGTCAAGAGGACAAAGCTAATTCTGGAGTGAGAATCCATCAGGCAGGACTTCCTGGTGGAGGTGAGACTAGGCATTGATCCCCTGCATGAATAAGATGCCTGGGGAGAGCCTTGCTGTTATTTATTACCATACAGATGTGTGTGGGCTCATCTGCAATCATTCCGCTGGCCTTGCAAGAGACCTGGTGGGAACCCATGAAATACTCAGCTAAAGGAGTGTGGCAGTTCAAAGCCACCTGAGAATATGGGAGGAAGCCCTGGAACCCGGCTCCTATATAGACATTGGTCTGCACAGCCCTGTCCCATGGCACTGTTCTGAGTCAAAGCCCACTCAATGGTGCCCACCCAGTAAAAGCTGAGTCCTTCCCTTTACCCTCTGTGAGTTTGAGTGAATTGGGGGTGGATCAAAGAGGCGTGCCTGATGTTGGGGAGTGCTGCAGAATCAGCTCCTTATTGGCTCTGACAGACGGATGGAGGTCTTCCAGGATCAAGTAGATTTGCTGTCTGGAAGTCACTGCCCAATGACAATGAGGTGCTCAACCGGTCCGGCTGAAAAATGGGGATTCCAGGATGACTTAGGGGGTTTGTTGGAGGACAACCACATGATATTATCATTTTGGGGGTGGATGAACATTTTCTTTTTGCCCCTAGGGGGTTTTCATGCTATTTCCTGAGCCTGCTTATTTTGCAGATGAGCGGAGGGTGCTTCGTGATCTTTATTGACTCAGAGCTACTCAGCTGTTCGTATTGGTTACTGTCGAGACTCAAAATCTGCTATTCGTAAGTCTTTTTGGGACATACTTTCTCTGTCCTGGTTTAAATTGGGGACCAGATGGACATTGTGGGCCACACGGTTCCTTTGCTCTGTGTGGGGTGGTGGTGGCGGTAGCTGTCTTGCACATTGTAAGATGTGTAGTAGACTATCTGGCCTCTATCCACTAGAGGTCAATAACACTCTCCCAGCCTCCACCCCAAACACCTGCAGACGGAGTAGTCAAGGGAAACTATGGTCTCTGCTGAGAGACCTGGGCAGAATGGGGACTCTCCAGACCGTGCTCCGTGATGGAGCTTTGGATTTAAATGCCCGTGTTTCCTGTCCTGGATAAACTGAGCTGAACACACAGGCCCTTGACACAAAGGAGCCCCTGTCTCCCCTTCAGATAGAGGGAGGGGTCATCTTCCCCCTCCCAGCTTGGCACCTCTGTCTCCCCAATACCTTCTCAGCTGCTGTCTCACCATTCAGGGCTGGGATATTAGAAATGGGCATCTTCTCCCTGAGGGAGGAAACCCATCTCCTGCTCGGGGCTCTGAGGAGTGAGAGGAAGGAAGTGGTGAGAAGTGAGGGAGAGAGGTCATCCAGAGAGAAGAGGACCACCCGTGTGTGTGTCTTCACACACATCTGTGTAGACAGTGAGCTGGTGCACTTCCGGTACACTACACAAGCACAGTGCCCGGAATGTGGATCACCCTTAACTGCTGGTGATTATTATCATGATCACTGATACTATTCATAACTACTACTCTCGTTAAATAAATAAATAACTAGTTCTGGAACATACTCCCCCTGCAGGCTTGCTGTTCCATTAATATTCAACTTGCTTATTAAATTTAATATTTTTATGGTTCTTGTGTTTAATTTTTTAAAAACTGGATGAATTATTAGCATTTTAATGAATCATGACATTTAATAAATAATAACACTAGTGAGGGCTCAAAATGGAAGTCGTTTAATTTAACACCCAATCTATGTTTTCTCAAAAAAAAAGCCTGCAAGAAATCCTTCACTGTGACCCAATCTTCTCTGTCATTTGAGCTTAAAAAAATTGTGATTAGTGGCCTTGTAGTTTCCCTTTCTGTACGTCTATCTGTATTAATTAAGCAACCAAAGAGTCTGTCCTACGTGTGACACATTGTTCTAAGTGCTTCACAGATAGGAACTTATCCAATAACTCATGGTAGGAGTTCTTGTGGTGCAGTGGCTAAGTGCTTGGCCACTCACCGAAAGACTGAGTGTTTGAACCCACAGCCCATCAGAGGTGATCACTGTTGCTCAGTGTTGAGTTTCTTTTGAAGACCACGACGACGACGACGACGACGACGATGACGATGAGTACGTGACCTTGGCTATGGGGCTGACTCAGGATGCTTTTCCTTGCTTCTCCCGTGTAGACTGTTCTAGATTCCACCACGCCGCGATGCTGGGAGAGAGGAGCAGTTCATAAAATGTTATTGAATTAGGGGACAGAAACAAAAACAAAAACCAAGCAGGATCCGATGCAAGCTCTGCTATAAATAACTTATGAAAAGTGAAAAGATGTTTCTGTTAGCAAATTTAAAATAATCGTTAGAATCCTTCAACAGATTGCTGCTAATTAGATTGAGAATTAAACAGCTTTGTATGAGTGTAGAGTTAATTAATAGCTCATTACTTTTTTAATAAGCCAAATTCATTTGGAAACAAGAGAGAGACAGCAAAGTTCATCATGGACGAGACATTCGATGGGGCTGATTTCTCCTTCTCTTGATGGGAGAAGGAGTTTAATTAAAGTAGGAGACACATGCGTCTCATTGGAGGAATTCCCTCCCGAGCCTTAGCAGCTAGGGCAGAGAACACACATAACTGCCCTTATTCTCTGCATCGGAGTCGACCGGATGGCACTGTGTTCTGCATTAGCTTCATCCAGCTTCATAAAACTTGGTCACAGGCCTCCAACTTTTATTCCTCTTTTGAGTTTCATTTTGCTAACTAGCACTTTGGAGGTTGGACAGATTTGTCCACAAAGGGAGAGAAACTTCCTTGCCCTTCTGCATTGATTTCTATTTTCACTCTGTTCCCATCCATATGCACCAAGGGTCTGACTTTGAAAACAATTTTTCATTTCCCCAACTCCTTTCCTTCTCATCTCATCCTTTTTCTTTTCTCTCCGGCCTCAGATTTCATTATTTTTTCCTCCAGTATCCTTGCCTTCATCTGCCCTTTGTAGTAGATAACGTGCCACACGATGGGGCCGAATGAAATGCACCACTCATGATTTTGAAGGCACAAGCTCATTAACCTGGAGGGACACTTTCCGTGCCTTGGTTTGCAAGCAGAGGGGGTGGGGGTGGAGTGGTTCTCTTGTGAGTCGCAGACTTCCACCAAGTTCTGGGCTTGCCTTGGAGTTGGAGAGACTTAGGGATTTCCCTCTTACATGGGGATGAGTTCTTTGGGGTGTGGTCCATGTGTGTTTCTTCTGGTTTTTTTTTTCTTTCTCAGATAGTCTAACAAAATCATCCACCTTTATGTGGGAAAGAGATGTTAGACATTATATTATTGAAGTTGTTGACATTCACTGACTCTCTAACCCTAACAGACCCCAGGGTCCTGAGTTTCCATAGTCAATTGATGGTGAGGTTAGGTTTTTATTGTCCCCTTGGTACACATTTAAGGATAGATTGCTACTCAGGTAGAATGGAGTCTTCCCACCAAGAATTGGGGTGGTGGTCAGGAAATAATACCTTTTTTCTGTTACTCCAGGGAAATATGGAATGCCCTGACTAGTGATAAGACCATGTCTCTGCTGGCACTGAACCCTGGTGGACAAATGGCCGCTTAACTTTTAAACAGAAGCTGTGGCTGACTGCTAGACTTGAAAGCCTGGTAACTCGTAGCTCATTTCAAGAGCTGTTTATCCATTCCAAGAGTAATTAGCATATCCCCTTTCTCAAAAGGGGATGAATTCTTAGAGTAGCCCATTATACAAATTTCTTTTCAGAGCACTTTTCCCCTCCTTTCTTAAATGAGGCCCTTGGGCTCTCTATCTCTCTGCTGTTAAGGTCTTGCTTCTGTCTTTTACAAGGGGATTTCTGACTGGGAACGCTCCATTGTCTTTGAATTCCATTTGTCTAGAAACTTTTGGAAACACCCTCGTACTTGTAAGTATCAGATTCTGTGTTATCCCTTCCAGGTGTCAGGGGTGGGTTAAACTACGCATTTGTGACCAAGCATGATGTTACTTCAGTGAATGTCTGCCCTGGACAACCTTGGTGCCCAAGTGCAGTGACTTCTTACTCCTGGTGACCCTATAGGACGGGGTAGAGCATCCAAGGTTAGCCCCATGGGGGCTTCCAACGTTGCAACCTTGACAGAAGCAGACCACTCGTATTTTCCCAGCTGAGAAGATGGTGGGCTTGAATTGCTAACCTTTCCGTTAGCACGACAGTCTGTTAACCAGTGTTCTAAAGGTCTTCCTCCCATGTTCTTCACAAAAGAACAAGGAACTCAGAAGTCTGAGAAAGAGCTAAAAGAAATGACTACACAGGCCCTTTGTGAGGCCTTTGTAGAAGAACAGGCAAATAGAGAAGTGGGAGGAGAGGCTCTTACCCTCATGCCTTGTGTGGAGACCCCTAGGTGCCCAGAAGACACAGAGGGTCAATTGTTCTACCAACTCTTGTTTTCTTCTGGCTTCTCTGCCCAGTTTTCTGTTACTTCCCTTTCACTCAGACTGTCCGGAGTGAGGCTGAAAAAGACATTTGCCACCGAGAGCTCAAGCCCACCAGCTGCTCAGTGAGAGAAAGACAGGGCTGTCTGCCCCATACAAGTGACAGCCTTGGTGACCCTCACTGCTCTTCTTGGACTCTGGTTTCTTCTATCCCAGCCACCTCCAACCCCAGAGCGACAGGATAAAACCAAAGAACATACCCATTTCCATTGAGTTCATATTGTCTCTTTCATAGGACAGAGTAGAAGTGTCCCCACGGGCTTTCGCTGCTTGTCAATCTTCACAGAAGCAGACCTCCACCTCCCTCTCCTACAGAGTGGGATTGAACCACCAACGTTTTGCCTGGTAGCCGAGCAGTAACCGCTGTGTCGCCAGGGCTCCTGCGACAAAGAAATAGCAGGTGAATCTGCTGTTTTTGGATGGATGTTGATGTCTCTTGGTGTTATCTACATTTCACCCCTTCCATTGGCATTAGACGATCTGGATGGTACTGCCAGGTGGTTGAGGTGGTACCAGGAGTAGGGTGCCTTGCTGGCCACCGGGAGGTGGGAGGTCAGAGAAGACAGCCCTGCATCTGGAGGTGCGGACATATGTTTTTAGAGGTGAGGATCTCCTGACCCCTCCCTTTGTCCTCTTGTTCCTTGCTCCACATCCAAGCCATACCACTTTCTCGACTCACCCAGGCCTCTCTTTCTTTAGCATCCATTTCCTGGGAGTAGCTTGCATGACATTTTGCCAATGTCTTAATAGAGACCAAAAAAAAAAAAAGGGCCATGTGTCTTAAATCTACCACCTCAAAGATGGCCACACATTGTCGATGTCAGATGAACAGCACCTAGGTGAATATTGTTAGCATTGCAGAAGCTTCTCTCTGCCTCTTCCCTGGCATTGTTCTCCCCAGGAGTAACCGCTATTATAAACTCAGGGGAAGTTATCAAACCACCGACCAGATTGAGTCATATTCTTGCTTCTAATCCTCTAGTAGCTTCCGAATGCCTTATGGTGGAAAACAGACAATCTGTCAATTATCCTTCACTCATATTTCCTCCCTCTCACCTCTTGTTCTCCATCATCCAACCACACCGGTCCCCTTTTAGTTCTTGTTATTGTGTGCTGTTAGGTCGATCCCATTCATGGGGACTTGATAGGAGAGTCATTGTTGGTAGGCGCCATCAAGCTGATTCTGACACAAAGTGATCCCAGGTACCGCAGAATGAAACACTGCCTTGTCCTGCGCCATCCTTACAATCATTCTTATATTTGAGCCCACTGTTGGAGTCACTTTGCCAATCTATTTTGAGTGCCCTTCCTCTTTGGGGCAGTCTCTCTAATTTAGCAAACGTGATGTCCCTCTCTGGGGACCTGTCTCTCCTGACTACCTGTCTAAAGTAAGAGTTGAACAGCCTATAGAATCACCAAGGATGTCCTTTTTTATGGAGCCAATGGCTCCTCTTTCTCTCACTGAGCAGTCGGTGGGCTTGAGCTCTTGGTTGCGAATATCTTTTTCAACCCCTAGATCTTTGCACCTATTCACCCCACTGGAATGCGGTGTCCCCACACTCATCCCTCAGCCCAGTCTCCAGCCTAGGCCAATTGTGACCTTACCATTAAGTCCTTCTTTGCCATAGATCTTTGACTTTTCCTACGTAGACTTGTCATTTCTTTCTTGTGATGTACTTGGCTGTTTTTTGCCTGTTCCCCTCGAGTATTCTTTCTATGCTTGCCATGGTCATACCCTCAGTTACTACACTGTCAGTATTGAGTGTATATTGGACTCAAAATTAAGACACACAGTGCTGAGAAGGAATGCCAGCTCTTGGAGGGAATATAACTTGGCAGGTCCTATAACTTTGAGCTCAGAGTCAAGTTCGGGTTTGGATTGACTGGCCTGGCTGTGTGTCCTTAATCTTGAGTGATGGCCTGGGAAGTGTCTGAGACCTTTGTGTCTGGTATATGGTAGCATGAATTACCACTTCCCCACTCTCATCCAAGCAATCAGCTGGAGGTCTGGGATCCCAAACTCATTTTGATGTTATAGCGTGTGCTTCTTATTTTCACCCTATCAGGAACCTTGACTCTTTTCCTAGGTGCTTGTCTTTGTATTACTATTGACTTCAGTAATAACACACCAAAGACCAAACCCAGTGCTCTGGAGGATCTTTCTTTATTGCCAGCACTGACCAGGAATCTTCCAGGTATCTCTGGGTGGGTTGGAACCATCAACTTTCAGTTTAGGAGCCAAGCGCTTCACTGCTTGCTAAGCCATGGAACTACCTACCCCCTGACTGCAAAGACCCCATACCAGCCCCCGCCTTGTATATCTTGCTCTCCTGAGAGTAGGCTGTGAGTGGGTACCTTGAGGGTGATATGGCCATAGACCAAAGATTAGGGAGTAACAAAAATAGCTGAGAAAGAGATAGGAGGTAGAAAACAGAGAAAAGAAAATTGGACCCCTCCTGCAATAACTCCTCAGGTATGGCCATTCAATTACTAGGGGGTAGTGGGGCCTGGTCTTGAAATTTAAGTGACTTTATCCTAGATTAGCACTGGAGGCGATGCATTTGGCTAATGCATTTCTTATTACTTTAAGAGAGGGACTTAAACAGGATGAGGTTATTTGCCTTTTTTAAGAGACTTTTTAGATTTCAGACCTTGAACATTCTGTTTTGATTGTCCCACTGCATGGCTTCAAGCAGAGATTTTAGTACCCTTAGCAGGGCGCGTTTGGGAAAACGTTTGTTTTTCACCTTGTTGGCTTCTAGTACGTGTCTTTTCCCCTTCTTTGTGCAGTGTTGGGGAATGTGGCATGCTTTGTTTTCGAAGAGATGCTTCTGAGCAGAAAAGAACTGTTTTTGATTGAGAAGAGTCAGGAAAGGGTCGATTCCTTCTCTGTCCTTCAGCCCCAGCCCTCTCAAGTCCCACGTGGTGCTGCTGTTTAACGATGGCTGAAAAAAAACAAAACACCACCAGACGCCACGAGTGAACAATGATGTCTTATGTGTTCTTTTGATTCTGTGGTCAGCTGGACTCAGCAGGCCAATTCCTCCTTGAGTTTGGTGGAGGGATTGCGGCCAGCAGGAGGTGGGGACTGGAGTCATCTCTTTTGGAGGCCCCCTGGGACGGACATCCAAGACGGTGTGCTCACATAGTTGGTGGTTGACGCCTGGCCTCAGCTTTGAGCTCCCTTGAGATGTTCAGCCGTCATGCCCACAGGTAGCTATTGACTCACGGCGGATCCATGGACAACAGCATCAAATGGCCAAGTGCTTCACACTGTGGCTTTCTTACATGATGCTGGCCAAGCTCTAAGAGGAAGCTTCCCGAAAGCTAGTGTTTCCAGTGGTAGGAAGCAGTATATACCAGGTCAGCTAAGAGCTAGGCGTCTGCCACGGTTTATTGGTGAAATCATCCTTTACCCACCCTCCTGATTCCGGTGTGTACGTCTGTGGGGGTGTGGGTGAGCACTGAAAGAGGATCTCTCGATGTAACAGAGTCAAGATCACACTGCAGAAGACCCTGTGGGACAGGATGGAGTGTGGTGGCCATCCTTGGGAGGTACAGTCTGCTGTAACTCACCGTTTCTTCAGCTTTCCCCAGCAGTCATTGTGCTACAGCAATGATTCTCAATGGGGAGGATTTTCAGACACTCGTTAGTGTCTCCAAGGACTTCTGACCATTTTAAGGCTTTTGTTAGAAGATGCTCTGAGGAGGGATGAGCCTTCATGATTATAGGCACTAAGAGCTGGCACAACGGCCGGTGAACACTTGGAGACATGGACTTTGTCTGCAGTAGTCCCAGTGGTGGCTGGGCTGGGCTGCGTGGCAAACAGGAGTCTTTAGATGGTTAAGATTAGGGAGGTGAGAGAGACCAGTGAGCAGACCAAAGCAGTTGTGCTGGCTGCAGGCTCCCAGGGGACTGGTCCTCCGACCTGTCCCAGGATCGCTGCCTTGCAATGGTCTTGGTGATGATCTGTGCTCAGTGGCCAGTTCTAGAGCTGGGCCTTGACTGTGAGGTGTAGTCTTGGGGGAGCGGATAGGATGGACATGTGGGGTTGCTCATTTGCTCCAGAGTTTGACATCCCTATCTAAATAAAGATCATGTCACATTAAGGTGCCATTTTCTAGTTAACCTTGCACACACACATACACATACTTATACCCTGGGTTAAGGAGTTCCATTCCCCTCCCCCTTCGTGCCCCCTCCCCCATTTCTTTAACCACTGGGTAGAAACCAAGTCCCCCAAACTTCTTCCCTTCCTTCTTGCATTTAGGGAAATTTTGTGTACCAACCTGGTGAGTTTTAATTTCTGCTGGCCTTGTGTAATTGCAATATCGATCCTTCAGGTTAAGACCAGAGTGCCTGTTAATGCAGCGAACGCCATCAGCCCATCAAGCCATTAACCAGGAAGCCTGAGCTTTAGTGTTAAAGAGTTGCTGTTTTTCAAAAATTATTGTTCTATATTATATGTATTATGAGTTGTGGTTTTTTTTATTTACCTAATGGAAGATGGGTGTCTTGGTTGCTTTATTTATTTGTTTTTAAATCAGAGGATGTGAAATTCTCCCAGTTCTATTGCCATTTTCCGGTTTCTGGCAAGATTAGTCAAGCGGATTGCTGAATGCATGTTGTTTTTTTTCTTTTCCTTTTTTTTTTCTCACTAGGCGGCTTTTATCTTCCAGCAAACTTTTCTAAAGGTGATGAATAGCTGGGAGATAAGCTGTCCACCCTCTGCAGACTCACTGCCCCCTCCCCCAGCTGCATTTCAATCTGAGACTTTTTTTCTCCTCTCCCCTCACTCAAAGGTACTAGGAGACTTGGGCTTTCTTTCTCTTATCTTCCCTTCATGTTAAAATTCTCAAAACAAATTCCCCTTCTCATTTAAGAAAACTAGAAATGGAAACCTTAAAATAAAAAAATAAGAAAAGCCCCCAAATATCTATTTATTATTTAGTTCTACTTTTCACTTTTCCCCACACATATGTCTCACCAAACTGGGAGAATCTGGGTAGAGGGACATTAACCCTTTACCTTCTTTCTGATGTGTTACTGCACATTGGCACTGAAAACATGGAGGGGGAGGCGTATCTTGGGAGACCCAGGCTGGCTTTTTTTGGGGGGGAGGGGGGCATCATTGCCTCTGGTGGTCATGGGTGCTACCCCATGCTGCTCCTGAGAGGCGCTACTGGATTTGAACCGCAAAGCCCGTGGGTCGCAGTCCCACACTCAACCACTTACGTTACCAGGGCTCAGCCTGCTGGCTTTGGTTTTATTGACAATGCCTGGATAGAGAAGGTGACTGGCTCAGGGTAGCCCAGTGGTGCAGTGGCTGGCCCGAGGACAGTGGGCCAGTGGTGCAGTGGCTGGCCCGAGGACAGTGGGGAGACACTTTGACACCTCACTGATGGTGTCCCTGATGCACGGGGTTGCTGTCATCAGAGGTGGCCTGAACTCTTACCTGGACGGGGTTGCCTTTCCAGTCACTGGTCCACCCTTTTTCCTGGACTCCTGAGACCCCAGTCAGTGAAGCTTCTTAGTTTGTGCCAGTGCTCTGGGCAGCAGCACCTGGCATGTTTAAGAATGTATTCATTCCTCATCCGCCTGTGAATGAAGCACTTGGGACTCAGTAATGGTGAGTCCACTGATGGCTGTGAGGACTTTGGGAAGCAGAATCAGGTTCCACGCAAACAGGCTCAGTTTTAGGAAATTCCCAAATGACAGAAGATCCAGCCTGAACTAAAGTCCTACCAGGAGCTGTCATTCGATGCGATCTTGCTTAATCTTTATTTTCACATGGTCCCTGGGTGTTCTGGTGCAGCAGGTACTCTTTCCACAGTGCATCCACAGGGCATTTGTCCAGTCTGATGGAAGGTGTCCATTAGAAAGGGCAGAGAGGAGAGTCCATTGATATATTGGTCCTCTTGGGGTTGGGATGGTGAGAGGGCAAACCAGAAGCGGCAGATCCTACCTTTGTAGGCCAGTGGCCTTAGGACCATGCAGTGATGGTCCACCCACAGGGTTGCAGATGGACTAGGGTGGAACTGGGCCTTCCTTCTTGACCCTGATCTTCCACAGCCTGAAAGCCCCCTTGCCTGTCACCTGCAAGCACCCATCCTCCTGTGTTCTCAGATCCCTGTGAGATGGGCACAGAGCAGCGTTTCTCTCACACTGCTGCTTTTCTTCCTGGGAAAAGGATCTCAAACAAGGAGGGAGGCCTTTGGGATGGGTCAGGTAGTCGGCAACAATACGCCATTTGGCCATTTGGGAAACAATTGCAGCATGATTGGAGATGGGAGGGACTTAAGTAGCAGTCTCCGTACTAGATGGGAGTTGCTGCATGCCTTGGTGCTTTACAAGTGTTGTCTCCTCCGTACTCACAACCCAGCAAGGGGGGTGGTGTAGTTGCCACCATTTTATAGACGAGGAAATGGAATTCTGCTGGGGCTCAGTCGTAGGGGTGATGGAGCTCCCTGGGGTTTTGTCACTCTGCCCAATATGCTTTGGTCTTCAGTAACAGCATGTAGCAGTCATTGCAAAAAAGATACCTCATGGGTGTCTCTTCAGTGTGAATGACATCAGCAGAGTTGCAACTCCATCTTTTGTCCTGTGCGGAGCAGTTAACCCACTCAACTGCTTTAAGTCATGCCACAGTGCAGCAAGGAACAAACCTGCCACTCTGGAGTGGATTTCAGCTCATAGTGACCCTGCAGAGGATCTCCAAGATAACCCTACATGGGATCTCCAAGATGATCCAGTGGTACAGCGTCAGGCAGCCTCGCCTTTTTCCCAAGGAGTATTTGGAGCTTTTGAGCCACTGACGGTGTGGTTGGCTGGCCCAATGATTACCCTGCGCACCACCAGGGCCCCTCCCTGCAAGGAAAGTAGATATTGTTTCTGCTGTTCAGGACGAGGTGGTAGCTCAAAAACTACAAGCCAGTTATCACCAAGCCCTCTCCCCATGTTGTGTCAGAGTGGCAGGTCTTCTGGTGAGGGGTCTCAGGATGGGCTCAATCCCCCCTTTTTTGGTTAGCAGTCCCTAGTCCAAGGGCTCCCATAAAGAGCTCGACCAGGCTACATAGCTTGCCTGCCCTTCCAGTCAGTAAGTGGCAATGCTGAGCCACAGCTTTCAAAAGCTGGGCTCCTTCCGGCGATGTTCCTCGGCTGGGTCTCCTAGACTTTGTTGCCTGGCCACTCAGGGGACGGTGACTGGTGAATGGGATGCCGTGTCGTGTTAGGGGTAGAGGTGAAATCCACTTGAACGTGCTGAGTTTAAGACACCTTGTGGGAGGCCTGACTGTAGATTGGAACCTGATTTTGAAGTGGGAAAGGGCAAGACTACGAGACGTGATATTTTCGAATTTTTGTCTGTGATCTCAGGAGCCCCGGTGGCAGAGTGGTTCCACGTCGGGCTGGCAAGCCGCCAGGTCAGCAGTGGGAAACCGCCAGCTGCTCCAAGGGAGAAAGAAGGCAAGAAGGCACTTTCTACTCCTGTGAAGAGTCACAGTCTCAGAAACTCATGGGGGGGGGCAGTTTCTACCCTGTCTTATGAGGTCAGAATGGAGTCGGTGACACAAAACTTGGAGTGCATGTGTGTTCTGAAATGCCTCATGAGTCTTTAAAAGAAAGAAGCCTTAGGCTTGCCTACTGAATGAGGACCACCTCCCCTATCTCAGTCATCTCCTGGCAGAGATTCACGGGGATGTGCCCAGGATGGTATGAAGTGGAATCATGTGTGGTGCAGAGGCAGGAGCCGTAGGAAGTGTCTCCTTGGGATATTAGACAGAAGAGAGAGAGAGAGAGAGAGAGAGAGAGAGAGAGAGAGAGAGAGCGAGCGAGAGAGAGCGAGAGAGAGCGAGCAAATCCTTATTGCGGTGGACTTGATTTCTTATGCAGGACGGGAAACAAGTCAGAAGGGGGCTTTTCATTATTGGCATCAGTGTTTCTCAAGCTTGCTTGCTTTTTTTATACTTAACACTCCTCTGTGGAGCCTTCTTAGCTTTATTTTGCCCTCCCCTCCCTCCTAACGCCTTCCTCTTAAAATGAAATGGGATAACATTTGTAGAGCTGAGCGTTTACATATACATGATACATATTTAAAATAACGGGAATACATTGGTATAGACACAAACCAAACCCAACCTGCTGCTGTTGAGTTGCTTCCAATTCATCGTGACCCCGTAGGACAGAGAAGAACCGCCTTCTGGGTTTGCCAAGCTGGAAGATTGGTGGAAACAGATGGGCACATGGGGCGATTGGTGGATTCAAACGGATGATCTTTTGGTTGGCAGCCAAGCGCTTAACCCCCACGCCTCTACTCACCTTGGCACTCACTGCCCTCGAGTGGATTCTCATTCCCTGTGACCCTCCAGGAATGGGGCTAGGGTGGAACCCCAAGCCTTGGGGTTAGACCGATGCAAACCCAACCCTGACCCTAGAGTTCCTTCCCGTGCCTCCAGGGCTCCTTCTAGTTATAGATAAACCCCCAACCCAGCACCCTGCCGGGAAGTCGGTTCTAACTCATAGCAGCCCCTATCGGGTTCCACAGCTGTACCTCGCTCTGGGAGCAGATAGCCTCATCCTTGGTGGGGCGACTGGTGGATTTGAATGATTGACCTTGCAGTGAGCAGCCCAATGACATCAGGCTTGCCATGTTCAAGGGCGTCCCCAAGGAAAACCTCCCAAGGGGCTGTGTTAAATGTTTTTTCAGTCAGACGCAAGGATGTTGGGGTGTGGTCTCAGGCAGGGAGCTGCAACTGGCTGGAGCTTTCTGTAGGCAGCGCCCTTTGGGGTGCACCATCTGACGACAGCTGTCAGACCCATGGCGAGTTTCTCTCCTATGACCCTGCACACGCTACCAGTGAAGGGAAGTACATATTCTGATGAATTTATGGGGGGAAAAGAGCTGGGGTCTCCTATTCCCAATGTAGCAATTAGAGCTGTTGAATATTTGATTTTCCAAAATGAGCTCATCTCCAAAAGTATCTGGAGTCTTAAATGCATGTGTGTAATTATGTGTGTGATCGTCAATTGTAAGTACATTTGATGTCAGATAGCTATAACTTTGGGAATTTGTTTTTCTCCAAGGAATTGCCTTGATTCCCAGGAGAGCGACAAGCTGCCAGGGGTCACCCCAATAACCCCAAGTAGGTAGCCATATCAAAGAATGCAGACTCAGAATTCTCTCGCCTTCTCCATATTGTCCCTGTCCCCCTCCTCTACTTCTAACACCTAGATATCTGTGCACCTGCTGGTTAGCAAAGTTCTGACCTTGGTTTTTACATTATTCAACAAGATATGTACTATAAAGTAACACACTGCTAGTTAGGTGTGATTAAAATCTTACTACCTACCAGACAGTGCTTCACCATGTGATCTCACTTCTTGTCGTGAGAACCGTGAGGACTGCTTTCAAAATGCCCATTTTGCAGTTTGGGAGACTGGGGCTTTGAAGCACTACCTGGCTTTCTCGGTCACCAGCAGTGACAGGTGAGGCAGGGGTCCATGCCCGTATCTGCAGCCTCAAATCAGTGTCACAATCCCCACCCTGTATACCAGGAGGAATCCAGCATCTGCTCAGTGGGTTTCAGAGTCTTTTAGGTACATTTTCTTTCCCATACATTATCTCATAGTTCCTCTTCCCCACCCCCCAAATGTCTCTGAAGTCTGTACTTTGTCGCAGTTTTGCTGATGAGAAAACACGATTCAGAGAACTTGGATTTTCTCATCGTGGTATTCTTTCGAGAAGGTGGCATGTATATCACCTTTCAAGGTGTGAAGAAGTGTGTTCATCTGTGTGTCATCAAACATTTCCATGTGGAAGAAGAGTTAGCTTCATATTTTTAACCCCTACAGCACCAGCCGTATCAGCCAGGGGTTTTGGATAATTCTGTGTTAAATCTCTTGTTGTACTTGGGAATTGTAGTGCTGTGCCCTTCGATACCTGAGCTGCTATTCATGCCCTCCCTATCATGTGTATGTGTGCATGGACATGCCAGTTAATGGCATCTTCTTTATACCTTCGCTTCAACTACCCCATCGGGACAAGGAGCCCGGGTGATGTAGTGTTCATGCACTGAGCTGTGAGCTGCAAGGTTTTAGTTCAAAACCACCAGCCACCCTGCGATGGAGCTTTCTATTCCTTGGAAACTCATAGGGGGCAGTTCTACCCTGTCCTGTAAGGTGGACTCGATGGCAGTGAGTTTGGTTTTGTTTTATATCCCATCTGGGCACCTTCCCACTTTCTCTTACTCTGGTCACCTGAGCGCCTCCTGTTAGAAGGATTTGATGCAGTTTTTTTTCTTTGTCTAGCTGTGTGCCTTTCCCCCCTCTGGACTGTGTGAGCCACAACGTGGCCATGTCCTTGACCCCAGACACAGGATCTAGAAAATAGGACACATTTGATGATGTGTACAGCATGAAAAACTCAGCTTGGTGTGGAAGCAGCCCTAAGGCTTGGGGGACACCTTCTGGTTGTATTTCAAGGTCTGAAGTTTTAATGATGATTTGACTTGCCTTCTTAGTGACTTTGTCCTTTTTAATTCATAGGCAGGCTCAGATATTTCCGGAATCTAAGGTTAACATCACCCCTAGTCCACGGCAGCATTTTCATATTGTCTCAATATCCTTGAGCTTCTAAAGGAGCTGGCCTCTCCCTGGGTAATACACTCAGCCTTTCCTTCCAGGATCACACAACCAGTGAATGGACGTGGACTGAGTTCTTACTAGGTGCCAGATGCCGTGTCAGGCTTCCTGGAGCTTCTGCAGCCAACTCTCCCTGGCTCCTGCCCTCAAGGTATCCCCAGGTAACAGAAGAGATAGCCCAAGACAGAAATAACAATCCTGTGAAGAAGAATCCGGGTCGGGAGAGGCTTGTCTCATTGTAGCTCCTGCTGGGGCAGTGACAGGTGTTCTGGGTGGAGAGCTGTTTGATGGCCTAGCTGTGGATCTGCAAGGATGGGGGTGGGGGTGGGAAGGGGGATCCTTTTACACACGATCAGAAACTCAGAGAGTCTGGGGGTGGGGCATGGTGTTTGTAATAGGGAAGCTTGGGAGGTCAGGTTCTCACTGAAGTTGGGGCAAATGGACAGGTGTCTTTGAAAGGACGGGAGGGACAGGTTGCCCTGTCATCAGCAACCTCTGAGGGGCCTGCACAAAGTCCGCTTGTGGCAATGAGTTTGGTTTTCTTGTTTCCTGATAAAATCAACAACAGCAACGAAATTCACTGCCATCAAGTTCACGCTGACACAGAGGGCCCCCTGTTGGTTTCTGAGGCTTTTACAGAAACAGTAGAAAGGCCAGTCTTTCTCCCTCAGAGCTGTTGATAGTTTTGAACTACTGGCCATTCAGATCACAGCCCAACTGTACCCATGACACTAGGAGGGCTCCTTTTTTAAGGAGTCTACACAGTGACCCAGACACTTGGCAACAAGTGTCTTCTCCCCTGGGGCAGTGGTGTGGCTCAGCTCTAGAATGCCCTGCTGCCCTGTAGAAGATCCACATTCAATGCCCAGTCAGTGCACTTCTTTCACAAGCACCAGTCACCCACCACTGGGGCCTGGCCAGATGCGGGGCAGGTTCCCTGTGGTTTCTAGCCTCAGGCAAATGAGGAAGAAAGGCCTGGAAATCTTCATCTGAAAAAACAGCTAATGGGACAATCCTGAGGATCACAGTAGGCCCATTACAGTAGCCAGCAGTGGAGGGTTGCTTTGAGGACAGCAAACAGCAGCAAATCTCTGTTACAGAGGAGACTGAGCACCAGAGAGGGTGAGTCCCTGGGTCCAGCTTTCCCAGCTGGAATGTGACTCCCAGGCCTGCTTACGGACTCCCATGCCTTGTGTACGGCCTCCCTAGGCATTAAGGAAATGGCCCCAAAGAAGCTGACTGCCATGCAAGGAAAGATGGCTGTGGTCACATCCCAGGCTTCGTTCTGTTCAAGGGCTCTGGAGGCTTTGTCCCATTGCCTGGGGGACAGTGTGTCGCTGAATCTGTCCCCAGTCCCTGGATGCTGGGGACACCCACCTATGCTCTGGGTCCCAGGAAGCTGGGGGTAGATAGAATGCTGACTGAGAGGGACCCGAGGTGTGCAGCCTGGAGCTCACTTTGCCCTTCCAAGTTGGGGCGTTTCACTACATCGCATCTGCATCTTGAATGCATATTAATGTAAACTGATTTCCATATAGGAAGAGACATTTGGGGGCTGTCAGAAGGTATGCTGCAGAGACACTGGCCTTCACAAAGGCACCATCTTTTGTGCCCTACAGAACTGTGACAGGGCTCAGCTGTCCAGGCAGTGTCCGTCAGTGGGTCCCAGCTGTGTCCTTCATCCCCTGGTCTTAAGTGGCGACCTCTTTGAAATGAATGGCTGGAGAATGGTCCCTGTGCGTCACCGTCTGAGCGTCAGGAACATGCAGTGCTTCTCTCCACAGGAGGGGCTGGTTGCCAGGGCTTGACCCCGGCACTATGGGGAACTCTCTGTGTGACCCTGCACCAGCGACTTTGCCTCTCTGTGCCCCCCTTCATCCCTTCTACTGCCTCCTTCCGGGGAAACAGGATGAATGACATCTAGTCACAGGATCATCCTAAGGATTGGGAGAGAGAGCTGTGACAGGCTGCTCGGGAATGCTTTTTGTAGCATTCAGTTACTCTCCGATGTCACCATCATCAACTTGGCTGTCTGCATGCTGCCAGTTTCTGGTGATGTCCATCGGGCTGCCAACACAGTGACTGTGAGAGAATGAGAACGGAGGCCAGGTGAAGTCTCAGAGCCTGTGGAGTGACCTTCAACTCCCTGTCCTTGTCACTAATCTTTCTCAACTCTACTTCCTGGGCTCCTCATCAGGGATACCCAGACCCAAGTGTAGGTGCACAGTGCCCCTCCACAACTCCCTGTTGGCCAAATGTGCCTGTGTCTCCTTGTGTGCAGATGGATGGGTGCGGAGGCCACCTGGTGTTAGGAAGCTGCAGCATTTTAATATCATCTCCTCCAGGCTTACCTGTGACCTCCACTCTGGCTGTCCCTTGCCTGTATGCAGGGCCACAGGGACTGAGCTGTCTTGCAGGGAGGGGAGCCCCGGAGCTGCAGCCTCTCTGCCAGCCCTTCTCTGTGTCCTGTGGGAAGAGAGGGTACCCTGATGGCAGTGAAACCCATGCTGCTGGGTATCCAGAGGGCCTGCCTGGCCTTCGGCGCCTCTCCGAGGGCCTGTCAGTATTCCAGGCAGGCTGTGCTGTGTCTGGGGCTCAGAGTTGACCAGGAAGGGAGGAAACCCCCTGTCTGGCTCCAGGGGACAGGCACCCAGCTGCCGGAGTTGGGGCACTTGCTGGAGTTTGGCCTCAGTCACCAGGAGGCACGGGCCTTTTCTGTGCTATCTCCATGGCTGTCCCTCAGCCCCTTCACATCTGCTTTAATGGAAGGAGTTCACGGCCCTGGCCCTTTGGACAGTGTTCGAAACACAAGGCCAGAGATCCGCTCCATGCCTGATGGCAGGTTGTAGACAGTGTGCAGTTTAAAGGTGATACTCAGGTTTGGAGGGAGAGCGGTGGGAAGCGTGTGTGCTCATGAGAGAGTGTTTATGGGGAGGGCACCCCCCAGCCACAGGTGCTGAATTCTGAGCCAGGTCCAGCCACGGACTCTGGGGAGTCCCCACCTCCATGCGCGGTCATCCTCAGCTCTAAAGTCGAGTAGTAATCACAGTGATTGTCCTCTCAGAGCTAGTGGGAGAAATTACTAATGGCAGGTGACAGGGTAAAAGTACAAGCTATCAGTGGGCGAGAGAGTGCTTGATGACAGACCATTCAGCTGGGGGCACAAGCCAGCAGAGCTCAAGGGGCTCAGGATGGCCCCTCAGCCCCACCCAGGCAGAGGAGGCAGCAGGACAAACTTCCCAAGGCTCCCAAGGATGCTCCCAAATAGCCAGATGCCCGAAGCATCTTCCCTGCCCCTGCACACATACAGGGGAACAAGGACCCATTTCCCACTCCCCTGGACTCTCCCAGGCTGCACATCCTTGTTTCCCTGGCCCGCCATTCCCCATGCCCCTTTGATTCCAGGCCTTCTTCAAAACCCAGCTCTCTGTAGGTTCGTTGCCTCGATGACAGGTCCAGACAGTCTGCTTTCATCGCCTGGCCCTCGGCCCTCAGTCCCCAGCAGGCATATCGGCCAATTCTTCTGACAGCAAGTTTCACTTGCCCATCTCTAAGCATTCGTTGGACACTTAACAAGTATTTATCACACACACACACACACACACACACGGCATTATACCTGGCCCTGGTGATGCGGTGGCAAAGCACAGGGTCAGTGTTTTGAGCATAGCCGCTGCTCTGCCGGAGATGGCATGGCGGCCTGCCTTGCTGAAGTGACAGCTTCAGAAACTCCGTGGGGGCAGTTCCACTCTGTCCTCTGGGGTCACCAGAAGGCAAAATTGACTCCGTGGCCAGGGGGCCGGTTTTGTTGACCCAGGGATAGAGATCCCCACACGTCGACAGATGTATCAGAGTTCCACATGCCTCACAGCTTATTAGCACCTAGCACACCCTGGGGAGCCCCTGGGTTGTGCTAATGGTGCTTAGCCACTGATGGAAAGGTTGGAGGTTCTAGTCTACCCCGAGGCTTCTGGCACCACAGTGGAGATGTGCTCTGTGCACTCCTGTGTGTGCTGTCCACGTGACTACAGCGAGGCCGGTGTTCCGTGCCTGGCTGGGTTCTACATGCTGGTGAGGGACCACAATGAAGTGTCCACATGGGTTCCTTGTAGAGCTTATAGGGTGGAAGGCAAGATGGGGGCAGGACACCCAGGCAGACATCAGCCTGGCAGGAGGGGATGAGCGTGATAAGGTCCTCTTGGAAGGGCAGGTCAGGGAAGGCTTCTCTGAAGAAGTGTCATTTAGGTTGAATCTTGCTGGAGGTTGAGGAGAAATCCTTGGAGAGAGACCAGAGAACAGCTTTCCTGGAAGAGGGGACAGCCAGCAGGAGCTCCCCTGGGGGAAGAATAGCATGGTCCATGAGGATCAAGAGAAGTGTCCCAGGGCTGTTTTACAGTGGGCCGGGAGAAGAGCAGACAAGGCCTCCCTAGGCCCTGGGAAGAGTCCAGAGTTCAGTCCTAAATGCAACGGGACGCCCTTGGAGCCAGCAAGTGACACCACCAGGCTGAGCTTCCTGGAGGTAATTCTGGCTGTTGTGTTTGGAAAATGGATTAGCATCGCACGACCTGAGAGAAGTTGTGAAATTGGCTCCTAAAAGTGACTTACAAATAATTGACCCAGTGTGTGTGTGTGTATGTGTGTGTGTGTGTACCATTCTTATTAAGTTCTCAAAATGGACTTTTCTAAAATCTTCCTATAGAAAAAATAACGCTTTTAGCAAAAAGTCATACACTTTATTGGGGAACTTGCACGCAGGAGATTCCAGCAGCCCAGGGCTCCTGAGAACTTTCTGAGCCTCAGAGAGATTCTTCAAATATGCAACTTGTCGAGCTGAAGTAAACCTTGGGTATTTAAGGCCTACCTGCTCATCTCTGCAAAAGGATTTGCATATATTCCATGTGGAAAAGGTATGAGTTCAGGCTTCATAATGAATACCTAGCAAAATGTGATGCTTATCAATCATTTTCTTCCTCCGGATGTAACACTTTTTAATTGTTTGTTTTATAAATAAAGCATGCTTACTATGCAGCATCGAGAAAGTGAAAATGCAAGAAGAAGCCTTTCTTGGAATACTATGCTCCAAGCACATCTGCTGTTAGCTTTTGGCATGTTCTGGTCAATATTTTTTCTCAGTGAATAAGTTTTATTTTTCAAGTACAGATGTGATCACAGTTTATGTGTGTGTGTGTAAACTTATACAACTTGATATTCCTACTCCCCCACAAAGGAACATTTCCTCATTGTCTCAATCAGTCTGGGTGAGGTTAGTCTGCAGTATAAGTACCCCCACATCACGCTGGAATTTGGCAACTCAGATTTAGTCCTCTTTCATACTCTCGGGGTGGACTAGCACTTCTCCGATGGGTTTTCTTCATTCTGAGATCCATAATAATGGAATAGCTATTACCTGCCAGGGTGCTATTCCTTGTGACTGGGGAAAGAAAGTGCTGGAATGGCTGGGAGCAGCACTTTCACTTCAATTTATTGACTCAAACTAGTTACCTGATCTTACTCAATGACATAAGGCTGGCATCCATCTCTGGAGAAAAGACCTGTTGGTCAACCCCCTGAATGTTACAGCCCAAGTTGCCCCATGAACCAGCCGGAATCAACTCAGTGACATCCAATGACTAACGATGACAGCTTCCATAAAAGAGCCCCCAAAGGGTGACCCCATCATACTGGAATGCTGAGCACCAAAATTCTTGGCGAGGAGTGTTAACAGCTGCATTGTAGTTGGTTGTCATTTACCCAGTACAGATCATTAGTTGATCCTACGCATCTAGAAAATACCACGGTGAATGCCATAGTAGACTGCATGTTTCTCATTTCTATCCAGGATGTCCCTGCTTCTGGCTCCTGGGTAACCCTCTACCATCCTGGTGTATTTCTTCCAAGGCAGAGTGATTTGTTTGTCTAGACACGGGGTTCTCAAGCTGTCTAATGCTGCGACCCTTTGATACAGTTCCTCATGTTGTGGTGATCCCTCAACCCTAAAATTATTTTTGTGGCTATTTCATAACTGTAATCTTGCTTTGTTGTGAGTCATAGTGTAAATATCTGATATGCAGAATGTATTCGGCAACCCCTATGAAAGGTTGTTTGACTCCCAAATGGGTTGTGACCCACAGGTTGAGAACTGCTGTTCTGGGAGTCCACAATAGCTCCATTTTCAGCGCCATCATTCCAAACCACCAATTCTTCTTTCATCTATGTTATTCGTTGTTAAACTTTCACGTGCATATGAGGCAATCAGAAATACCGTGTCTAGGGTCAGCTGCACCATTGCCCTCAAAGTGACATCTCTACTGTGAAGAGGTTTTGTGTGGTGATTTCTTGAGTGGGTTTGAACCACCAGCTCTGTGGTTAGCATCCCAACACTGATCCCAAAATATTACCATCAATTCTGTATTACCATCAAGACTGTAAAAGTTACAGTCTGGGGAACTCTTGAGGGCAGGTCTAATAGGTAACACAGGGATGCCATGAGATTGATTTAATGGTACCCAAGAAAACCGGTAACAGCAACTGTTGCTGCTGCTACTCCTCCTCCTCCTACTGTCACCTAATATCTCCACCTCCCCACATGCCCTAGATATAGACATGTCACTTTGGCTCGGTCGATATTCTCAATGGTTTGACACTTGAGGCCAGTCGAGGGATATCTTGTGGACCAAACAGTGACTCAGGCCAAACCCTGGTGACATCTCCTTGGGAAGGTGGCCTACTTGATAGTGCACGCTGTGGAGAGCTTCACTTCTTGCTGGCCTCGGCTTTCATCCCTAATTCTTGAACTCACTGGCACACCATATTGCCTGCCAACCCTGGGAACAATCCACAGTCTACCATCTTGCCTGCTGACTTTGGATTCATTTGACTCCAGCCACGGTTCTGAAGGGGATGGCCACCAGCCTGTGGTTTTGCTGCTTTGACTTCCTGCTTCCTGGTCCCTCAGCTATGGCTGGTAGCTGCATGGTCGAAGACGAGCCTCTGGCTGAATATCTGACTTACAGACTTGAACTGGACTGGACGTACCACTCCTACAACTGCGTGAACCGTTTTCTTCAGATAACCTTTTTAATATACTTTCTCACGGTCACTGGTTTTGCTTCTCTAGAGAACCTAGCCTTGTAGAGTGGGTGAGCCAGGCGTGGAGTCTCTGCTGCTACAAATGTGCCACTCTAGACTTCCAAGGACTGACATCAGAAAACTGCTTTCAATTGCTAGAACAGTGGCATATTTTCATTATATTGGGATGTTGCTCTCATGTGCAACTTTCTGTTTTCTGTCATTCATTTTTCATGTTGGTGGAGGCAGCAGATGCTGTCTTCATTGGATCACTAATCTCTCCCAGATGTTCGATCACACTCTTTTTGAAGTACTCTAATATCTGTCTACTACCTCTCCCTCAGGCCTGGCTCCGCCATCTTCCTGGTTCTTGCTATCCTGAAATTCTCTTTTTCTCACACTCTGCCGCTGACATTTTTTCCCTTTCTTGGAATCCCCTTTCATTTGCTTCCGTGTCCTCCTAATTGACTATTATTATGAGTGCGCTTCACAATGTTTTGACAATGCATGTATGTATGGATCGTGATAAGAGTTGTACGAGCCCCCAGTAAAATGATTTTTTAAAATGTTTCTGGAAAAATGTAGTTATTTAATCCCACCTGCCTGTGAACTTTCTGAAGTCATCTTGTAAACCTGGTGCTTATGCTTAGCAACTGACCCCAAGGTCAGCTATAAAGATTTAGGGTCTGGGAAACCCCAAAAGAATTCTACTGTCTTATAGAGTCCCTGTGGATTGGAATCAACTTGATGGCAGTGAGGATTTTTTTGGGGGGAGAGGGAGAACAGGGGAATGGCTATAGGGCAACCTTTTTTGTTTTTGTAGATTGAGAAAAAATATCACTCACTTTATGTGTATGTGTGTATGATTCTGTAATTCTAGCTTCTAGATAATTTTCTCTTTGCCATTTCAAACCATGCTTAAGTGTCTTCAAATTTTCAGTATTACTTACCATATAAAATTCTTGTTCCTTTATAGATGAGCTACTTTAATTTTGTCCTAACCTCTCTTTTTCACCGCACAGCTCCCTGGGAGATTTCACAAGGCTCACTATGACTCTTGGTGGACTCTTTCAACATGACTTCATTTGGCAATTCTGTGATGAAAATGTAAAATATTTGGGTTTTTCCCCTTCTTCACCCCATTATTTTGCTTGGAATGCTATCATCCATATGTCTCTAGCTTTTTCTTGAATCATTCAGTCTCCTGAGGGATTTCCTTATCTTTTTTTCTAACTTTTCTAGTGACTATCTTGTTTTAGCAGGAATATTATTAATTTCTACAAACTCATTTGATTTGTTTCTCTAATTGCCTTTTTGAAGAAGGAAGCCCCCATTTCTTGCTTCATGCTTATAATGCCTTTTTCAAAGTTATTGTTAAGTAATCATTGAATGTTCTCACCTGCTTTGGAATGATCTCAATTTCCCCCGGGGTCAATACTTCTGGATCTGCTCATCTCATCATTTTGTAGAGCTTTTCTCCCTGAGGTGTCTGATGGAGGTGGTTGTTTATACATTTTAGGAATGTAGTACAGATGTGCTCGAGATAGTGCACTGGAGCAGGGTTTGTCTAGTCCATGGGCAACCACACAAGCAGGTGATGAGTTGATGGGTAGTCTTCACTTGGGTGGGCCTGGAAGCAGTGTATGCATGTTAGATTCCTTACATCAGGTCACAGAAAAGCATCATCTGGCATGGTGATCTCTCATGTAGAAGCTCAAGCTCCTTCTTCTTAGGGTCTGAAGAATCTTGAAACATGATTTTTCCTAGAGAAAGAGGTGAGGAGGGTTGTTTTCATTTACCCATTGAGCCCTTTCTTGTGTTGAGTGTGTCATAGCCATATTTTGTGATTATTTGTAGAAGGAGTGGGTTCAAGAACACATGTGGGACCATGCAGGAAACAAAGACTCGGGTGAAGCATTCCCAGTTCCTGGGAACCTCTGCTTTGATGCCTTAGCCACTGTCTCTGGTAGCCTGGTCAAAAGATGCTGAGGAAGGCAGCTTAGCCCACTGCCTGCCTTCTGTTTTGACCAGAATACCTGGTGTCCTTCAGAACAGGGACCTCAGGCGTCTCTTCACTCATCCCACTGCCTTTGCCAGAAACACCTTTTGAAGTTCTGCTTTTGGAAATGCTTTCTAAGCTCAATGTAAACACACACACACACACACACAGCACACACATAATAGAGCCACTTGCCATTCTTAACGACATTTATCCAATCTGATTGTTTCTATTTTGAACAAAAGTGGTCTTATCCAAGATGACTTCTAGTCATATCAAGGTTCTGGTGAGTTTTATGAGCAACTTTTGTACCCCTCCTGAGAACCCTGCCCGGTGTCCATGCAATTGCATGGGTCGGCGTTTGTATTCCTGTGCAAAACCCATGACCAAGAGAACTGTGCTGCTCTCAAGAGGGCACCTTCCTCAGAGGGTGGCTATCTGTCCCCCTTCTCAGGTACAAGGAAAAAGGTGCCCAGTGGTGAAGAAAGGCATCCAGGTGAGCAGTTGTGAGCACTATGGGCGTGAGCAGTGGGAATAGCCTCATGCCAGGCACGAGGCAAACTCACAGGAACTCAAGGACCAGTTGAGTAGAAGTTGGCTGTGCCTCTGTACCCGCCACATGTGTCGGCGTAGAGCTGCACCCCTCAGGGTCTTTGCAAAGAGATTGCCAGAGCTTTCTCCCCAGGAACTTCTGGGAGGACTCCACGCTCTAAACTGTCCCTTAGTGACTGAGCTCTTTACCCAGGATTCTGACCCAAGACCACTAGTGTCCAGTGGCATGGTCAAGTTCGCCCATGGTTGAAATAGACACTTGGTGCATTGACACAAGCGACTCTGCACAGGCTGTCTGCCATGTGGAAGAAGCCACTCTGTAGGATTTCACTGATGGGCATTCAGTGCGGGCAGAACACAGGGACCAGAAAAGACTCCATGCTTACCCTTCACCCAAGACTGAAGGGTAAGAGCGATGATGTAAATGTTCTACACTTTTATTTTGGTGGCTCTCATAAAAATGTGTTTGTCAGAATCCGTCAAGCTTATGCCCATGAAGGATGGTGTTTATTGTTTGCAATGAACCTGGACAAATTAAAATGCAGGTACTGGCACTCCGTGGTAGGCACACCTTCTGTGCCCATTTCTGGCACCTGCATTTTCTATTAGGAGAACAATGCTTTTAAGCTTAGGATGGTGGGATTAGTAAGCCCTAAGCCTGCTGGGGTTTATTGAACCACTTTGTATGGACGTGACAACCTAGAGTCGTGGTCCTTATTCACACATTTAAAGTGTTTCCAGGGTTTTTCTGAATTCTCAAAGGAGGATTATGTTCAGAATGGTTTTAAGGTTGAATGTACTTTATTAGGTCTTTCTTTTTGTGTGTGTGTTTTGAAAATTAGTAATTCTCACTTGGTGGTTTGAATGACTCCCTATTACTGAGTGGAAATTATTCATCAGGCCAAATGACACAGCCCCTTCTCATTGAAGGTTTTTGCCTTGGCCCTGATGTGGAAGTCGTTTCTGAAAAATTCAATAAACTGTGATCTTTAACATGAAATGGTGGCATGTGATGTGCCGCTTAATGATTCTTTTATTAATTGTTGCGTCCTTAAAAAGCTGGAGGGCTTAACACGGGCCAGGTCATGGTGCAGAATGCACCAAGCTGGAGTGCTCTCTCTGGTTTGTTCTCAGTTTAGCCTGGTAGAGTTGGGAGCCTCCCTTCCTCCTGACTGAGCAGGGAGCTTCAGGCAGCCATTTAGAAAAGGGGTAACTCAATATTGCTGAGGGGTGAGGGTGGATCCATGAAAGGAATCCTCCTCTTCTGGGCAGAGCCCACCCCTAACAATGAACCTGAAGAACAGCCACCTCCTGTGTGTCACCGCTACCGGTGGGGTTGCTGTAGAAGCTGAAGAGCTTCCAGTGGACTTTCCAAACTCCAATGGATGAGGAAAAAGGGACCTGGTGATCTTCAGAGAAAACCTACGCATCCCTATGGTGAGATCCACCACTGACTGCGAAGCAGTGTGGGGGCTAGGCAGTGGTCTGTTCCATTGGGCATGGGGTTGCCATGAATAAAGGGGTTTCATTGGCGACTAATAACCACCACAATCGGCCTCTGTTGGGAACCTGGAGGGAGGTGTGAAGAAGTGTGGTGATGACCAAGAAGGCAGGGCAAGGCCCTGGTGGTGTAGTGGTTATGCATTTGGCTGTGCTCTGAATGGGCTGCAGTTTGAAACCCCCAAGAGCTCTGAGAGACAGAGGCTGGGATTTCTACTTCTGTAAACAGCTGCAGTCTCAGAAACCCACTCTGGTGGGGCAGAGCGGATGCTGTGTTGTACTGACTTGATGACAATGCCAGAGAGAAGGAAGAAGGGCAGGGGTGAAGCTTTTGAAGGGCAGTGGAATGCAGGGAAGGAAATTTTCCATTGGACCGATTCCCTACTTACTAATCTTGGTTGGGACCCTCTGGTTCTGTAGTCATATCCAATTGGCCATTGGTGGTGCTCAACTAATTCTTGCTAGCTGGATGGAAACCCTTATTTTCTGCATGATTTCCAGTTTATGTGCTAACTGAATGACATTTTGGACACGTGTAGGGTGCAGTGGCTTTTGGAATCACTAGCTAAACACAAAATGACTTGAACATGAGACCCCTTGTATAGTTTGGTGCAGAAGCCCAGTGCAGGGCTGGACAATCAAAAGATGCTTGTAAGGGAATGTCAGGTTCCTGAATTCTGACAAGGTAGAGAGAAGAAACCTTCATAATGCTGTCAGCCAGAACCAGTGTATGAGCTTTCTAATCCCTTTTCTCCTTAACTCTATAAGCATTATAGGGCATAGTATAGATTTTATATGCTGCTCTAAGTACCTAGGCCCAATACTTTTTAACTTAGTTTCCAAAGACCAGGCTGTTCTGTACAAACTGGTGTTGCATAAAAATGGAAGACCATATTAGTTCACAATGTAGAGGATGGCTACATTACTGCATAATAGCTAAACCACCTTAATAGGTAAGTGTCAAGCCACCAGGAATCACAGCCTGGCTACTTTGACACACAGTCATCATCATCACCACAGCCAGTGTTATCTTTGTCTGACATCTTGACTTTCATTACCACCAAAGATTTCTTGTGAACCACTGTGCAGTATAGCACTGACGAAACACACATCACTCCTTTCGTTCCTGTGTGCTCCCCACTCCCCACCACCTTGACCCAGTTCTACCTTCAAATCAGGCTAGGCTGGAGTACACATGTTGGTACAGATAAGAGCTCTTGATACACGAGGGACGGGGACCAGGGAAGGGGGAGAAAAGGGGAACCCACAGAATATCAGATATGTGGGTAAAGGGAGACAGTAGAAAGTATAAGATACTAAATAACAATAATAAGATATAACCGATCAAGGATTCAAAAGGGTGGGAGGGTGGGAGAGAGGCGGGCAAAATAAGAACTGATACCAAGGGTTCAAGAAGAAAGAAAATGTTTTGGAAATGTTGATGACAATATATGTATAAGTGTTCTTAACACAATTGAATGATGGGTTGTTATAAGATTTGTAAGAGCCCCCCAGTAAAATGATTCATAATAATAATGATAAAAAGGTTTGTTGTGAATGTGCAAAATGATAGTGTAGTCAATTTTTTCTTTCAGTGGTTGTAAATGCGAAATGCCAGATAATGAAATAGTCGATGAGTGAGGAGCCAGTATATTTCCTTCTGATTATAAAAACAATAAATGCGAAAGCGGGTGCCATAAAAAGACAAGTGTCTAACAAGTGTTGGCAAGGATGTGAAGAAACCTGCGTTCTTATTCATGATTGATGGGTGTGTAAAAGGGTACAGCCTTGGAAAAGCTGTTTGGTGATTTCTAAGAAAAGTCAAATATACATTTTTCATATGATCCAGCAATTCTCCTATGTGTCTGTCTAAGAAATGCAAATCTATGTCCACAGAAGGACATGCATGCAACAGTGGAGACCATCCAAATCTCCACCCATTGGAAAATAGATAAACAAGATGGGATTCAGCCAGACAATGTGATGCTGTTCCAGGGTGAAATACAATGTAGCGATGCATGCAACAGCATGGGTGAACCTCAACATATGGTGCTGAGGGAAAGAAGCCAGAGAGACAAGACCACACTTCATATGATTCCACTTATTGGAACTAGCTAGAAAGGGCAGTTCCTGGAGGCAGAATGGTTACATGTTGGACTCCTCACTACAAGACAGCAATTTGGAACCACCAGCTGCTCCAGGAAAGGAAGGCAGAACTTTCTACTCCCTCAAAGAATGACAGTCTCTGATACTCACCAAGACAGTTCTATCCTGTCCTGTAGGGTTGCCATGTAAAGCTGAAGGTGGGAGCGAAGGCGATTCTGAGAGTGATGGAAATGTTCTAGAACTGATTGTCTCACTGCCTGCACCACTCTGTTAATATAATCATGTTGCATTTTATACTTAAAGCATGACTTTTTGGTATGTAAATTATAACTCTGTAAAGGAGTTAAAAATAATGTTCCTAAAGGCATCCACCAATGATGAGAAGACATGAAAAGGAAGAGGAAGACCTGTTTCCATGAACTGGAGGGAGCCCTGGCTTCCATCAATCATGGTCTCCTGGCTGCCCCTCTGCTCAGTCTTGAGCACACTAGAAAGCAAAGCATGAGGGTCAGCTAGCCAGCCTGGAATGGAATTTCTCAGACCACAGGAACCTGAAAAAATGGCCTGTGTGTGAGAATATGTGCAAACTCAGAGGTAAGAGAAGTGGCCCAGGGCCCTGGTCTCACTGTGGGGAGGGAACTCCTTGAGAATGTTGTTGGTATTGTAGGCTCTTGAGTGACCTCTTTGGATAGATGAGGATTGTCCTCTAAGGTTTCCTCCACTGAGATCTTGATGGGAGCTTTACCTCCATAACTTTTCTCCTGCAGAGCAGTTGGCAGATTTGGATGGCTGAACTTTGTAGGTTCTCAGCTGAGCGCTTTGCCATGTGTGACCAGGCTCTCTGATCACGGATCAGTTTGCCCCGTTAATATCCCAGATGAATTTCTTATAAGCAATCTTATTGGGTCATCATCCAGATATCATGCAATTCCATAGTTCCATCATACCCAGTTTCAGGTGGGTCTTATCTAAGTTGGAAAAAAAAATCACAGAAGTTCATCAACATTTGTAATGTAACAGTACACAAATACTCTCAGACTCAACTGGATGCAGCCAGTTAATTTTGACTCAGAGGGACCCTAGAGGTAGAAGAGCCCCTGTGGGTTTCCAAGGCTTTAGCTCTTTAGGAAGTAAAAAGTCCCATCTTTCTCCCAACCTGACACTAGGGGGGAGAAAGGGGGTGGAGAAAGGCTTTACCATTTGTTCACGAAGAAACCAGAAAGGAGAAGGGAGAGAAGCCTTATCTATAAGATACAAAATCTAGAATGAGCAACTTACTTCTGTTTACACTCTCAATCCTTACAGTGCAACAGGCTGAGGCCCCTAATTAGGGCTCAGAGGCTCCTCAAGTGAATTCTAGCAAGGATCTGGCCTGATGTGCTTTCTGGAGAGCCATGGAAGCAAGAGCTCAGAGTCAGGTTGGAAATCAAGGGATAAAAATGGCATTCCAGGAAGATAACCTCAAATGACACCAGGCTAGCAACTTCAATATCAGATGAAATCGAATTTGAGGTAGAAAACATAGAAAGAAATTTTAAAAAGGGATGGCACTGGAAACACTTTGGTATTCCAAGCAGATTATAATAGCCATGAACAAATACAGACAGCAACACACCCTCAAGCTATCTACAGGACTAATTGACAGAGTTACAGTAATAAATAGATCCAGCTATCATTGCAGGTAGCGTTTCCATTGTGTTCTCCCTGGAAACAGATCAAGTAGATAAAAATAAGACCACAAAAGAGTTGAGTAACATGCCTAATAAGCTTGTACCCAGAAAATACTAGCTGTATATTATATTTGAGCACACATGGAATTTCCACCAAAAAATGGATCTTGTTCTAGGCCAGAAAGTCCTTTTCAGCTTTTCAAATAATTGACATCATGGTTCAGGTCATACTCTCTGATCAGATGCAACAAGAAACGTTGACATCATAGAAGATGTGGGGAAAGAAATCAAAGAGGATTGGAAGAAATAGAAAGGATTAGGAAACTTGAATGTTAGCTTTGGAAAAGAATAGAAAGATTGATAAGTCACCGATAAGACCAATCAGGGGAATAAGGAGAGAGATCAAAAACCAAAACCAGGCAGTTCTTTAACCACCCCTTCACCTCCCCAGGACTGGTATGGAGATAATCATAAAGGTCAGTGGACAGACCTGGAATTAGATATGTTTTTTCAGAGGTTTTTTTTTTTAAGCTAATTTTCTTTTTTCTTTTTTTATTCAATCTTTTCCTTTTTGTCTCTCTCCATTATTGTTGGTTTACCTACTTATATGTTAGGCATGGGGAGCAAGCCTGAGGAGAAAGCAACAGGAGTTTCAGAGGGACTTGGGGACAGGAGGGCCAGAGGAAGGGAGCAGGGAGAAAACAACACCATAGACAGGGGAACAACTAGGGAATTAAAAGCAACAATGAGCTAGATGTAGAGATTCCAATGGTGTTGGAACACCAGCAATCTAGGTGAGAGGAATTACGGAATTACTAAGAGGCAAAAGAAGGGTTAGTGGGATGGTGGGGCAGGAGGAAGGTAAAAGGAAACATCTAGGAAGCAAAGCTATGTATAGAGATATAAACATAGGTGTATACATATGGAAACACATTGATTCATAAAAATAGAGGTATTGGTCCATGTACTTATATTTATATGGAAATACACTGAGATAGTGGACAGAGTTTGGGTCTCTGCTGAAGCCCTCCTTTAACACAAAAACACTCTGTTCTAACAACCCGGGATTCTGTGGTGTTCACTCTCCCAGCATGAACGCTGAAGCAACAATGGGAGCACAAGCAAAGGTGGTGAAGAAAGCTGATTGTACCCAGCTGTCAAAGAGATAGCATTTGGGATCTTAAAGGCTTGAAGTTAAGCAAGTAGCCATCTAGCGGAGAAGCAACAAAGTCCACATGGAAGAAGTATGCCAGCCTTGCAACCTTGAGATGTTCAAGGGTTCAGGCAACAGCCACCAGAAGACCATAAACAAATAAGAAGGTAAACAAGCAAACCAACAGAAAACTATATTGTTGGGAATGAGGGGGGTTCGGAGTAGATACCCCAAGCCCAACAGTACACAATGGGACATCCCTTTACAGAAGGGTCCCAAGGAAGCACTGAGTCAACAAAGGTACAGTGTAGCGCTGATGAAACACATGATATTCCTCCGGTTCTTGAAGGCTTTCTCACTCCCCATTATCATGACCCCAATCCCGCCCTTCAGTTCTGGCTAGAGCAAAGCATGCACAGATAAGAGCTAATGATACGTGAAACCCAGCTCAGATAAACTCCACAGGAGCAGAAATGGGAGCAGTGATACCGGGAAGTTAGGGGGAAGGTGGAAGTGGGGGAAGGGGGATCTGGTCACAATGATTGACACATAAACTCCCTCCACCCTCCCAGGGGGATGAACAATAGTAATCATGGGGGAGGGGAGACAGCGGCTGGTGTAAGATATGAAAACCATACTTTATAATTTATCAAGGGGTCATTAGGTGGGAACTGGGGATCAGAAGGGGAAAAAAGAGGATCCGATACCAAGGACTCAAATAGAAAGTAAATGTTTAGAAAATAATGATGGGAAAAATAATACCTTACTGCTATTGGGATGAGTCCAACTCATAGTGATGCCAAAGTCAAATTCACTGCTGTCACGTGGTACCAAGTGGTCAGAACTCTGTAGGACAGGACTGAATTACCCCTATGAGACCTGAGACAGTAATTCTTTATGGGAGTAGAAAGCTTTGGTCTTCTTCTGATACGAACCCAGAAAGACTGCCTAATGAACTGCCTCTGAACAACAAAGGTGACATGGAAAGCCGGTGAAATGAGCCGCGGTGTGTGCATGAATGTGTCAGCCTGATATGAAATGAATAAATTTATAGTAAAAAAAAGAAGAAATCCCAATTCTCATGTTGGCTCCAATCATGAATGAAAAACTTGACTGGGACAGTTAATGCTGGCGAAATTGAAACAGTGGGAAAAACTTCCTCTTCCTCCCCAAACTCTAAGCCTCAGAAAATGAATTGATAATCCCTTTCTTGTAGAAGTTGTTCCCAAAGACTATCAAATGGGGGGAAGCCACTACTGTGGTCTTTAGATCATAGAGCACCAAATCCTTATTCTCTGGGTTAAACGGAAATGAACCCTGTAGTGCAGTGGGTTAGGAGTCAGCTGCTCTCCCCAGGATTAGCAGTGCAAAGTCAGTAGTCACACCCAGGGGAAAAGAAACCAGGTGGGACTTTCTACTCCTGCAAAAAAGGACAGTCTCAGAAACTCAGGGGCGGTTCTGTTCTGTCTTACAGGCTGCCTGTGAGTCAGTGTTAACTCGAGGGCAGTGGGTTGGTTTGGTTTGGGTCAAATGGAATGAGGCTAGTAATGGAGTGGGGAAGTCAATGCAAATCTGGCCTCCTTGAAGTTTTAAATAAAGTGTGGACATTCTAAATCCAACCACTCGACTGCTTTGTGAACAAAAGTAACTCCCTAAGTGGAGAGTCCTGAGGCTTAGTGGTTATGAGTGAGCTGCTACTAATGTCAGCAAACCACCTATTCCCTGTGATTCTACGCCCATAAAGGCTTATAGACTTGGAAACCCACAGGGGCAGTTCCACCCTGTCCTGTAGGATTGCTGTGAGTCAGACTTGATGGCAGTGTGTTGGGTTTGGCCTTGGCTGTTCACTGAAAGGGTCAAGGGTCAAGCCTAGGCAGAGAGGACTCGGGTAAAAGAGTTGTTGATCTACTTTCATTTAAGAACAACAACAAACCAGTGATGGAACACGCTGTGGAGCACAGGCCTGGCCTGACTGGCCTGGGCTTACGCTGACCTTTGGAGCTCATGGAACCCCCTGGTTCAGTGATCAGGTCTAAGTACGAAACCAGAGCCGGAGGCTGAGCTTCTGAAGCAGCTCTGGAGTTCAAGGGGGAGGTCTGTGTTCGAAGTGTGCAGCAAAAGACAAAGGGGTCTAACACAGAACCACAGAACAAGGATGGGGACAGGGAGCTGGAGGAGCAGGAGGGCATGCATTTAGGGGCATCTGAGGCAGCAGCAGGATTGCCAGAGAGCAGCCAGCGAGAAGAGCAACCTTCTTTCACTCCCTGGGAAGCGAAGTTTATTTCCTGCTGCCTTTTCTCTGCTGCCGAGACTTGATGGGGAGCTGGGTCCTTGTGCCAGGAGCCTGTGATCAATACTCCTACGGGCCATGGACTGGCCAGCAAATGGACTATTGTATTTTTCAAGGAGCAGCCTCATTGGATCTGTTCATCCACACCAGGTAGGCTTATCATCCCAAAGTGAAAGAGGTGGGGCTGAAGCTTAGACTTTTGTTTCTTCCCATGTGATATTTGCTGTTCATCAGCCCTCTCGTCCTTGTGATTTGACCTTAGAAAGCCAGTATGTAAAGAATGAAAAGCCCCAGGCAAGCCCTCGTGTGAATGATGACTCTTAACAAGACCCTATAAAGGGGGTGGGAGGCTGTAAATCCTAAGGGAGCAGTCTCATCTTTCTCGTGAGGGACCACTGGTGGGTTTGAGCCAGCGATCTTGCAAGTGCCAGACCCAAAACGTGCCAGCAGGACTCCTGGTGCCAAGAATCAAACTCACAGCCCTCTAGTCAATTCCAGCCCTGTGGGATAGGATAGCACTGCCCCTGTGTGTTTCTGAGGTTTCAACCTTTTGGAGAGTGGAAAGTCTCGTCTTCTGCCCGCAGAGCAGCCTCTGGTATCGAACTGCCAACTTTGAGATTATCTGTCCCAAGCGTAACTTGAGGTTGGCAGCCCAACATATAACCGCTACTAGACTGGGGCAGCTACAGAAAGACTGGGTGCTTTCCCTCTCGAGCTCTCCATGTGTGTGGCAATGTATACAGGGAATATGGCGAGTACCATGAAGCCACACTAAACCCAACCCAACCCACTGCCAGGAAAGTCGATTGCGACATGCAGAGGACAGAGTCGGATTGCCTAGACGATTTCCAAGGCTGTCACTATTTATGGACAGGAAGCCAACTGCTACATCTCCCAGCTGGTATGCTAGAAACACTGACCAAGCGCTTCAAACAGGTTGGTACCAGGCTCCCTTGCGTCTTCCCCAAGCCCTACTAAATTAATGGATCGATGGGGATGAAATCAAAAGGGGACCTGGGACCACATCCTTCTGGTCCTTGGAGACCTGTTCGGTTGTCTGAGTCTAACCCTTTGGCCGTGGTGACCTCATCTGGGTTTTCCCAGATGGAGTTCCTTGGAGCCCAGATGTGTTTAGAACCCCACTGTGGAGAGGGCTGGAAGTCCCGTTGGAAGCTGGTTGGACAAGATGGCAGAATCTAGGAGGCAGGAGATTGGTTTTTGTTTTGTTTTTGTGTGGGCATCACTGCCCTCTGGTGGGAACAGGAGGCCTAGCCTTGCTCCTGGAGAGCTGCTGCTAGATTTGAACCACCAAGCCTGTGGGCCGCAGTCCCACACTCAACCACTATGCCACCAGGACTCAGCCCTAGGTCGGTTTTTAAAAAATGCGCAGGCACCCCTGTGCAGGAGGCTCAGTTGAAGAACCGCCTGGCACAGCAGAGAGGGAACAAGAAGACTCAGAGCTGCCCCTCCCTTTGCCTCAGGCGGCCAGGGGGACTTGAGGAGAGTGGCTGCTGGGAGGTGCTGTGGACCTGGCCTGCTCTCTGCTCCCATCCCCAGCAGGCCATTCTGGGTTGGAAAAATGCATCCCTTGTGATCTTTTGTGGGAGGTGGGGGACTGAGACGTCTCTTGAGTCTATTTTCTCTCTTCCAATTAAGGACCTCGTGTCTGTGGAGAAGGTCAGCTGAAGACCCTATGAAAGCAGCGTGGAGGCTCATTAGTGTTCTTTTGTGGGAGTGCTTGCGAATCTTTCTTTCCCCTTTTCCCCATCGGGTTAACACATACAATCAAGACGAAGAGGCTCAACCTCTATTAAAGATATTGGATGGTAATGTTGCATTTCGTTTCATGTTCAGGTGGCTGATGACATCTCAGGTGAATGATAGAATTTAGTGTTAGACTCTGAGAGTCTGGGCCAGGGACCCAGGGAGCATAAGGAAACTGGGGAAGCAGAGATTTATTTTCCCCTGAAAGATGAGCGGGAAAGACATATACTAAAAGGCAGTATTCCCCCACCCACCCTGTCCCGCCCCCCACCTCCCCTCAGGAGAAAGACTCACATTCCCATTTGCCACTTTTCAGGGGGTGGGGGTGGGGGATAGTTATTGTCTTTTTGCAATAGCCCATCAGGGAAAGGATTCTCGCTGTCATGTTGAATATGATTCATTCAGACCCTTTAGGACTGAGTAAAATTCCCTTATAGGGTTTTCTAAGGCTGTCAATCTTCTTGGGAGCAAACTGCCCCAGCGATCTGTCACGGAGTGGCTTGTGGGTTTGAAATGCTGAACTTTCAGTTGGCAGCCAGGCAGGATTTCAAGGTGCTAACTGTCTTGTGTTTGTTGTCGTTAGGTCTCAACCCACAGCAATCCTCTATGCCACAGAACAAGACCCTGCTCACACCATCCGCAACCCATTGTTGCAGCCCCTGTGGCACACACAGTGGCTTCTCCTTTTGCTCGGCCCCTCCACTGCTCTTCTCCAGGGACTGGCCTCTCCTGACAGCACATCCAAAGTATGTAGGACAAAGCCTTGCCATCCTTGCCCCTAAGGAGCTCGCTGGCCTGACTTCTCCTAAGACAGATCAAAATTATCTTGTTGGATTGAAAAACTCATTAAGAGTCAGGTCAAATGATGTTTCTGAATGAGAGGACTTCTACCCTGTCACCTCTGGCTTCAGGAACTTTTGTGAATGAACAAGAGGGTTTCTGTTCTTTGAAGGCTGGGACCTCACTTGTCTTGCTTTGGAAGGGGGCACAGGACACTCATTAATGCTTTATGCAGAGGCTGGTGAAAGTATAACTGTGCCCCAAACTGTCCTTTGAGCAGTTTAGGTTCTGTGCGTTATTTTTCTGTCTTGGTTTTCAGATGTGCTGCTTCTTCCTGGTTCTTCATGTCGCCAGTTCTTTCTCGGGGCTGTGTAGATTTAGCCATGGTGTGGCTGTCCATGAGTGGGGAAAATGGCCTGTGTTGCCTGGCTAAAGTCAGGTAGCATTGATTCTGGGATTACCTGGAAATCAGGGTGTGGAAGCTAAATGGGAACCATTTCATGCCGGAGGCTGGTGGGGCGCTTCGGAGCAGGCATCCCAGCACTGTTTTTGTGAGGCAGCGACCTACAGGATGGGAGCTGACGAATGCTTATTAGAGCGTAGCATGGCTGCATAATGAGTAGGGAGAAAAGAAAGGTTGTGTCCACCCATCCAGCTAGTCTTGGCACTTCCCAGACTCTGTTGAGCTCCAACATCTGGGCTTGTGTGTCAGCCAAGCAGGTGAGGACTCCTTTTGTCCCCTGTTACCTTCAAGTCCCCCGCTTTGATTTGCAGGGGCCACACGCACAGCAGAAGGGAACATTGTCTGGTCCTATCGCCCTGAGTCATCCTTGCGATGTTGTTGAGGCTGTAGCTGTGGCCCTTGGGTGTGAGTTGAGTGCTTTTCAATCTGGGCACGCCTCTGCTAGCTCCTCAGCAGTGTTCTCCTGTGAGCTCGATGGGTCTTATTGGCGAGAATTTGGGAGTGGGTCACTCAAGACTGTTTTAGTTGGAAGCTCTGTTGAAACCTCCTCTCATGGGTGACTTTTGAGGTACTAGAGGCGTTACTTCCAACATCATGAGCAAACAGAAGTTACCACATTGTGTCTAACTGACAGATAGGCGGTGGGAGGGAAAGATGGACTGGACCACGTATACTTGAAGCCAGGCCACTCAGTGACACTTTCTACAATAGACGTGCTCTTTCAGCTTGGGGATGCTCACCCTTTGGGGAGAAATCCCATGAGACCTTGTAGTTCTTAGAAACATTTTTAATGAGACAGCGGTCTTAGGATGCTGATGCAGTTCCACTGTGCAGTGCTAAAAAGCAGGACGGTGGCCTGGAGATAAACAAAACACTCTTTCTTCATCCAGAGGCTGTCTGTCTTCTCCACCCATGCAGAACTCTCCCCGGAGGCTCAGCACTGGGATGATCCTGCAACAAAGTGCTGTGAAATGGGCACCGTTAGAGTCCCAGTCAGCACATCTTTTCTGCAAAGCTCTGTGGGTGGAACCTTGAGGGTGAGGGTGCACAGCCACCAAAATGTAAGGGGTGTGTGTGTGTAGAAGAAGAACAGGATCCTTCCATTTTTCAGTGGTTTTTAATATCCTGGTGTTAGACCTGTGGACCCACATATCTAGTGCCTTGATTATGTAGACTCTTTGAATTAGAGACTCCAATGAGAAATCAAGTCTAATACTCATTGTATGGATGGCACACTAAGTTCTAGAAAGTTCCACCAGCGAATTCCTTAAGTGTCTTTTGAAGATTGAAAAGAGGACCAACTTGAGATTCAAATCTGGGAGCTCTGTCTCTGAGAAATTCACTCATGACTTGCCCAAAGCTGCTCAGCCGCTCAGCCCAAATGAACTGTCCAATGAATGCACACAAACAGGGTCAGAGTTCATAGTGGTGTGCAGCAGGTCCGGGGAGGGCTTCTTTCCTGTTACTCTTCTTCCTGCAGAGGAGTGGTTGATGCTGGACAGATGGAAGCTTGGTCACCCAGGACAGGTTGCCAACAAGTAGATTGGTTTCCTTTCTCCTGTTTTAATGGCTCAGATTGTTGGCAGCCCAAACCAAAGGGAAATGCATCTTCTACAATGAAACAGAACATATGGTCATTAACACACATTATACATTTTTTTGTTTAGCTTTTTGCTTCTATTTAACAGTCTAATATAATGAGGTAGCTTGAGTTGTGTTGGTTGTCATTTATTGAAAGGATTGGTCTATACAATTATAGAATGATAGTAGAGTTATCTATTGTAGGATTCCTCAACTGTTCATTTACATAATTATACATACACATATACATACATGCACATGTACTATTGCTTCCACCTTCTCCACACCTCCTGCTCCTTTGGATAAGTTCTGTGTGACCCAATGGCTCAGTCCTTGACTTCTAGCCAGAAGTTTGGCAGTTTGAGCCCATCCAGAATGGCCTTGGGAGAGAGGTCTGGTGACCTGCTTTTGGAAGGTGTTGGCCTTGGAAATCCAGTGGAGCAGTTCTACTCTGCACACGTGGGGGTCACCATGAGTGAGTTGGAATCCATTTGGCTGTCACTGACCACAACCAGCCTTGTCTTAATTGCCACCCCATGACATTTTATCACACAATATACATTATGTTGGTGCGGCAGTCACCTACTCTAGTGTCAGTTTGAGGATTAAGAGTGTAGGGGTGGAGTCTAGTCTGTCAATCTGGAGATAGCCAATGAGACCTCTGTGTGGGCATGGTCTCCTGAGAATTCTGGGAAATGTGAGTATTCCTTCTTGGAGGCAGGAGACACTATCTCTCTTGGTTCACTTCCGTGGTGACTTTCACTGACAATACTCACTACTGGAGAGACTTGACTGACAGGGCTGGCTCCCTGCCAGACATCCCTGAGGAGAAACCACATAGATCTACTCTGATGCGGCCGGAAATCTGGACCTAGAGAAGCCACGTGGAGACTCCTGCCAGCACTGAGATGCATTTGGCATGACTGCATGTGTCATATGAGTCTGAAGGGGTTTGTCGATTGCTCTCAGACATATGGGCTAATATCAGACTTGTGGACTTGACCTGGACTGGGCCAGGATGTTTTCTCAATATTCGGTTCCTCTTGTATATAAGCTTCTCCCTTACAGATGTAAGAATTTCAGTGGATTTGTCTGCCCAGACTAACGCAATCGGTATCTGTCATAGATTCTGTATTTCATTTATAAATAAATGTTCACAAAGGATGACCTTCACCCTACTTTGTGCAGTGTCTGTTGGTGGTGGTGTTGGGTGCTATCGAGTCCGTCGTGACTCATGGTGTCCCTGTGTGCAACAAAGTGAAACCCTGCTTGGTCCTGCACTATTCGCACAGTTATTCTGATAATTGAGTCCATTGAGGCAGCCACGGTGTCAATCCATCTTCTCTCTGGTCTGCCTCTTTTCATGCGTCCATCTCCTTTACCAACCATGATGTCCATCTCTAGAGACAGGTCTTTCTTGATACCATGTTCAAAGTATGTGAGACAAGGTCCTGGCAATCTTGTCTATAAGTATTCTTGTTATACTTCTTCCACGATAGATTTTTTTTATTTTTTCCAGTGCATGATGCTTCCAATATTGCCAGTACCATGATTCAAGTGTATCCATTCTTCTATGGCCTTCCTTATATCTGTAGTATATCTTCAGTATTAAACAACAGCAACACACGTACACACACACTACACACGCATACAGAAACCAAGGGAAAATGGGAGTCCTAAATGTCTCTCTATCTCCTGGGAGCTGACTTATTCAACAAATTTTTCTACGATGAGCATGTGTTCCCTCTTGCAACAAGACAATGGCTATTTCTCAGAATAAGCAAATCCATTGACTCCTGTCCTATCTGCTGACTTGAAAGGGATGTTCTTGGTGGCAGAAAGGCTGCCCGGAGTGCAGGCTGTTGCCTCTGTGAGCACACAGATGGTCTTTTATTCCTCTTGACTTTTTCAAATCTGTTTCTGCCTTGATCTGATGGTAAGGGACCACACCTGCACCATTTCTTTGAGCTTGGTGGAAACTTAAAAGGATGTGGGCTTAAGAAGATACCAATTCCAGAATTAAGTACTAATTAAGTTCTTGGACACAAATCACTTCACACACTCCACTTAGAGGATTTGTTTAATTGACTGAGGAAATAGTTTGAAGGGGAAGAGCATTTCTTTTCATTAGTGTTCAAATGAAGTGCAAATTATAGAACTTGGACTTCATATTTCCTAAAGATAGAAACTTCAGAGAAAGGAAGAAAAATTAGGGACGGAACTTGGTTCAAAATCTGAAACAAATGCAGTTTGGGTAGAAAAGTTCGGGCAATTTTCTACATGGATAATTTGCGAGCAGCCAGCCTAGTTCTGGGTTGGAAATGGCTTTCTTTCCTTTTTCTCTTCTCTCCAGAGCGCCGACTTGCAGCCAGATTTTATTCTGTGTTTGTTTTTATTTCACATTCAGCTGGCTTCTTTAATAAAAAAAAATTTTTTTTGAAATGGCTCTCTGGGCTAAGGCAGCATGGGGCGGGGGGTAGAGAGGAAGCTTTTGAACCAGGCGTCCAAACCCGCTCTGAGGAATTGGGTGTTCAATGAGGAAAGATGGCACCTGCAATTACATGGACTGGGATCAAATTACAAGGGTTATTAATCGGCAGGCTCCAGGGCTTCTCAGGACTATCAGGTGAATCAGCAACCAATTTCTCTTGCATATTACACCCGTGCACAATTATCGTCAATGTATGACTACAATGTCTCCAATAAGGTCATTAAATTAATTTGTTGCCAAGAAGGTTTCTTGGGTTCTTAATTGCATGGGATTTTTGCCTCCCAGCCTCAGAAACGGTGGTCAGTTTCAACAGAACGGGTTCCGTGCCGTTTCACTCAATTCCGCAGACAGAAGAGTGTCCGCTGAGGGGCGGGCTTTGAGAAGGCAGGGAGTGTTCTGGGATCTCAGCCTCCAGAGAGCCGAGTCCGACGTGAAGACTGGCCCCACCCACGAAGACAGTGTCCATGAGATGGCCCTGCTGCTGTTAGGGTGCCAACAGGCCAGTCCCAACTCCTGACGAAACACTCCCGGGCCCTGTGCCGTTCTCACCATTGCTCCTCTGCGGAAGCCTATGGCTGACACTATCGCGTCACTCCACCTCGTCGAGGAGCTGCGGCTCTCTTTACCAAGCAGGACAGGTCTCTCCTTACCACATGTCCAAAGTGTGTCATCCTCGTCTCTAAGGAGCACTCTGGCCTCACTTCTGAGACAGATTTTGTTTGTTCTTTGGTGGCTTCCGTAGACTTCCCCGGCACGACAATTCCAAGGCATGGATTCTTCTTCAGTCTTCTTTATTCGATGCTCTTGAGAGAAGCTGTTGCAAACGACTGGGAAGCACTGGAGACTCCTTCAATGGGACAGTGGTTCTTTGGGACCAAGTTAATTTTGTCCCATTTTCAAGAGAAGCTAAACATAGCACACTCTTACATTTCATTTGATGTGACCTTCCCTATCTTGGGTTGAGCTCCCTGTGTGCAGAACCTGAGAGGGGGCCCCTTATAAAAGGGAATCTATCGCATGCTGGCTTCAAGACCCTAGCATCCATCCAGAGCACCCGGAGGGCTCCATTCAGAAAATCCAGGGTGGGCTTTGAGATGCACATGTCAACCAACAAGTTGCCAGGGCATGGTGGTGCTGTTGTTGGCCTGGGAATCCCACTCGGAAAGCCACTGTTTACTGGAGAAGGACCTGAAGCCAGGATGTGGCCCCCCACTGGACCCAGTCGGATGCCATAATGAGGTCTGTCCCTGGGCACTGCCCCTATGGGGTCGAGGGCAGTTCTTTGGACTAGGGGCAGCCCTGAGTGATTAGCATCTGGAGAATGAGTCTTCTCAGGAATTCTCTGGATTATCCATCGACTTTCACACCCTTCAAGTTTAAAGGGGTTGGGAGCAAGTTCAGTACTTAAAAGACAAAAAAAGGTAAACACGCACACAGAGAAAAATTATGCATGGCCCGTAAAACACATCCATATGCCAGATTTGGTACTCTATCATGGTACCAAATATACTGTGCATCTCTTTATTATGTGTATGCATGCATACCCACGTATGTTATGCACACACACATACATACACCTAAGAAGCCATCAATGTGTTCTTAGAAAAAATGACTAAGAAGATAATCGAAATTTACAGAAACTGTTTGGAGCTCCTCTATGTGCCTGGTCTCAGGGTACTTGCATCCAGAGAGTTAAATCAGACACCGCAAGTGTCCTACACACACCAGGCTTGAGATGGGCCAGAGTACCCTCTCCTGTAAAGGTCTGAGAGTGTCCAGAGGTTTTGAAGTGCTCATTTGTTAGGGAGTTAGGATGGAGAAGAGACACATGTGAGCATTTTTGAACTATTTGGGAAATGTTATTTATGAAAGGGGCTGGAGAGAGCAATGAGTAGGAAACTGGGTCTCCAACATAGTACACATCCAGTATTCACCAGGCTTGGTTGCTGGTGGCTTCTGAGTTCCAGCATCTCCTGAGACCTTTTTAAAGAACCATATTCTGGGGCCCCTTTGGAAGAGCTATATGAACATGAGCTTCAGGAGTCCCCTCAGAAACCCCCGCACGGCGACTTTGGCTCTCCAGAACGTCATCTTGGGTGAAACAGGAAGCCTTTCCCGAGTGAGATCGTGGACATCACAGGAAGTCTTTCTAAAGTCTCCTAAACTGGATTCACCATTATGCGAGTTATAGTATATGACTAACCCATTATTACGGCTCCAGAGAAGCCGAGGGACTCCCACCTTATTTCTGGGGGAGCCCATTTCACACCTGAATAAGTCTTATTTTAAAAAGTCAGCCTGGTGCTCATTACAAACTTGCCTTTGATAAAAGACATCCCACTGTTTCCTGCTCAGCCTCCTCCCTCACTGGGTCTCTCCCCCAGTCTCCTCCTTGCCAGAGTAGAAACTGTTCTCCCTCCTCCGCGGTACGCACCTCTCCTAGTTAATGTTCTAAAGGATGGACCAAGGGTGAATAAATATAATATGATTGTGTTATTTATTATAGCCATTTTGGATTCCCCACTTAAGGTAATAGTGGCCAGTAAAATTCACTCCATGCTAAGGAATCAATTTGCTATTATACACCCGGATGTCATCATTTTGAAATGAATGTCATATTGCAGAGGGTTTGTTGCTGAGAAGAGAAGCAGGGACCATCCAGTCAGCAGCCACCCACGCCAGAAGACTCTTGGCCATGGCAGCGACAGGCCAGGAGGAGGGAGCAGTCACCCCGATGGACGTGTTCACGAAGGGGCTCTAGGGTGAGGGGAGTGGTCGTGTTAGGAGTCACTCAGTGTTTCTTAGAGCTGCTCAGCCTTGGACATGGAGCACATGTTAGGAGGGGGGTACCCAGTGCTATCCTTCCAAGCTGAAGGTTGAGGGTTAAGGAGAGGGCTGGGCTTATGTCTTTGGGGGCTACATTCTCTTTGACTGCTAGCTACATTCCCTACAGTAGGTCTCACTGATCACAAAACTTCAGCTTCTTGTGAGAGAAGCTAATACCAGGAGGTAGACTTTGCCCTCTCCTGCGACCTTCTAACTTCAGAACTGGGCCTCCTCCTCCTCCAAAACTGTCACATCTGGTGTTAACCACACTACCATTCTCACAGGTCTTCTCCTGCAATGGCTTCCCGGATCTCTGTTCTAGATGCATTGTATTCCTGGCTTGTGTAAATGGAACCACCTTCTTTGCAACCACCTTTTCCTCTTTCTTCTCTCATGGTACTGCCACCTTCCTGGGAATGATTCCTGCAATGATGTCTCCCACCTGGACCTCATCTTCAATCCCAGCCCAGCACTGATCCCTTCCTATTACTATTTCTTTCTTGAACCCCGTAGGTGTCATCTCAAACTTGACTTGTCCCAGTGAGTGTTTGATTTTCCTAATCAGTCTTTCTTCTTCCACTCCTAAGTTCTGTTGGAGTAACACGCTCTTCCTAGGTATCCATGGGCTAGCCAATGACTCCCCTATTCGAACTGTTACCAGCTCCTTGTCTTCATAATGCGCCTGGAACCCATCACTGACCTTATCACTCTCCTGCACCCAAATCTGCAGAGTGCTGTAGATCAAGGCCAGTAAAGTTTTTGTGAAGGACCAGATAGTACATATTTCTGACTTTCTGAGTCACATGATCTCTTCAAGACTCCTCATCTCTACTGTCATTACATGGAAGCAGTCATACTGGGCTTCCATAAAACTTTATTTACCAAAACAAGAATTGGGTCAGATTGGGCCTGAGTGTGGTAGTTTACTGACTCCAGCTCTAGAACAAAAGGAGCCCTAGTAGCTGAGTATGCTCAACTAACTTCAAGGTCAGTGGTTCAAATCCATCAACTAACTGTTCCTTGGCTGCCTTAGGCTAGGCTGTCTACTCTGGTAGAGATTCAGGGTCTCAGAGACTTCCTGGCACAGTTTTCTTTGTCCTGTAGGGTTAATAAAAGTTGCAGTGAACCTCATGGCAGTGGGTGTAGAATGAAGATGGAGACCTAAATTGTGTCACCTGCTCTTACCACCCGTCCTTTTTCGCCACATCCCACAATTCAGAGGGAGCAGACTCGAGGTGACCTATGTGCAGGTGTCCTTGGGGAGGAGAGTGGCACCGGCCAGTTGTGGTATAGAGAGGGCAGTCAGAAGTAGCCCTCAAGAAGAAGCATTGCTCTCACTGCCCTTGAAGACTTGAATGACCAGGTTGAGAAATTGGGAAGAGTTATGTTTTCAGGTAGTACTTTTTAGGGAAAAACCGTGGGCTTTCTCAGATTTAGGACACAGTATGGAAGTGTCTCTGCACCTGTATTGGAGAACCACATGGGGCAGTGCTCTTGGGTTAATCTCATTTTAATAAAGATGGAAGGAGAAAAGTTCATTGTCTGGAACGTACCCTCTAAAAGAGTTGTAATTCACAGAGCTTGCAGAGAAGCACTCCTGGAGGTGATAGGCAGGCCCCCGGGGACAGATAAAGAAACACTTATGGATGAAAACAGAGCTGAGTCCTTCTTGCATGAGCAGGAAGCCATCTGGGGGACACAGACTGTGGTGGGCATGTGTCTTCGTCCTTGCGCCTCATCTTGGCACCTGCCACGTGAACAGGCTGTATAATTTGGAAAGGGTTGTCTTGGGAAGAAGTAAAAGGGACAGGATGGAGGACACGGAGCTTTTGTCTGAAGGAACTTCATGGCTGATGGCAGATTTCTTTCTGGCCCCAACCTTGGCAGGTATGGGGACATACTAGCCACTTACCTGGTGGACCAGAGCGGACAGAGTATGGGAGCATCGCTGCAGTCCTGGTCTTCCTGCTTGATAGGCAGGTGACTCCCCAGCTGCAACTCTCTGGGAACCTTAATTTTCCAAGCTGTGCAATGGCAGGACCCCCAGTCAGAGCACTTGGCTTGGCAGTGACCCAAATCATGTCTCCGACTCTGACTATTGCAGCCACTGTGCATTGGTGAGACTGAATGAACTGTTTCCCTTCAGACTCTGCAGTGCAGGCAATTGTCTTTCTCTTCTGACTGTGCAGAAGAGTCCTCCCTCAGGTACCTGTGGGTGTCACCTGCCTTGGTAATAGGCTTTCTTGTGATGTTAGTGAGACCTTTCAGTACCAAACCTAATCCTTGGGGAGTAATCTAAGCTGCTGCTGCTGCTGCTGCTGCTGCTGGTGGTGGTGGTGGTGGTGGTGGTGGTGGTGGTGATGGTGGTGGTGATGGTGCATGGTGAGATAGTTCAGTGTTTAGCTGCTAACTAAGAAAAAAGTTCTGTCAACTGTGGGAGGCCCCTCCCCCCCAGAACCCAACAAGAAGCAGTTGGCTTCCACAAAGATGATGGCTGTGGAAACTGCATGGGACAGGTCCAGTCTGTTCTTTCATGTCATGGCAGTCAGAGTTGACTTGACGGCAGCAGGTACAGGTAGACACACAGGTGAGCAAGTGGAGCTGGGGAGTAGGTGCCACATGGAAGCCACCAGGGCTGCAGATGGTGAGCTGCCTGAGGAGCTGCCAACTATTGTGTGATTGAATACCTTTGTCTAAAGCGCAGATCCTGACCTCCTGCTCCTAGTCACCTCAATGGGGAGCAAGCAAATGCCTGCCTTTTAATGTCATCAGCTTGCCTTGTTTCTGTTAGGGTCCCACTAGTCCTCTGAGATGGGTCCCTTCATAGCCCGCTTTGCGTATATCTAAGCTCCCCCTTGAAGACAAGTCACCTCCAGCTTATGGGAGGTTCTGATTCACTTCAGTCTTGTGTTAGGGTTCTCTAAGAAACAAAACCAGGACACTAGTAATTCTCTTTATATATATATATATATATATATATATATATATATATATGGATAGAAGGATATATAAGATAAGAAATAAACAGTTAAATAATCTATAAAGCAGTACAAATGGCTTGTTGCTACTCTCTTGCATGAGATAGCTAGTAGACTGGCAGTCCTTCGAGTCTTGAGGGCCGCCGAGTAGTCCTCTGCAGAGCAATTCAGGTGATCCGGCCGCAAGCAGCAAACAGCAAGGCAGGTCACCAACAGTCAGCTACATGACAGAGTTCACCAGTCCCCAGCTCAAGAGATGTATATTCCAGGAGCATGGTGAAGCAGGGCTTGAAGGAACCTCAACTCGCAGCAACACAGTGCACCGATTAAGCATCCCATGGGTAGTGTCACTTGGAGGTTGAGGCATAGGACGAACAAAGCAGCCACCTGTTTTGAAGATCCAAGAGCAAGAGAACAAGGGCGGGGCTCACAGAGCCATTTGTAGCTTGTGTGTTCATTGGCCATGTTGTCACAACAAGCTTACCCATCACAAGCCATTTGCTGCGCATATGTCTTACTGGTGAGCAGCCTTGGGCTAAGGTGGTATCTCTCTTTTGTGTCATGCTAAGAATTGCATTTTGCCCGTCAAGAACTATTTCGACTAGGTCCTCAGAAGTTGAATAGTGCCTTCAGGGAGATGTTTTCTTCCCCATTTGATTGTTCAACAATTGTGTGATCAACCAAATCCACATCCCTTTTCCTTTGGAGCCACAACAAGCCAACATTTCTAAAACTCACTTGTCTTTAGCTGTGGACATGTTACAGAGTACAGGCCACTAGAATGTGAATGAGAATGATCTTTGTGCATCACTTTCTAGTTTGGTCCATAAATCCCTACTTGACATGATGTAACCCTTCTCTTTCCTTCTCTGTGGAAGATGCTGAGGCAAAAGGGATCGGTGGAGTCATCAGCCAGTAGGAATCTGGTTTCTTCAATTGGTGTTGGACTGTTGACATAACCACAAAGCAAATTTCAGCTATTTGGAGGCTCCTAAATCTTGGGCTTATTTGTTACAGCAGCTGTCTATATTATCGCCTCTACCAAGGGTTTGGGGTGGGGACACAGGAGGGAAGGAAGTCTTTTGACAATGCGTTTATTCTAGAGCCTGACTTGGAGGAGGAGAAGTCTTAGCCATGGGAGGAAAGATCATCTTCATCAATGAATTCAAGCCAGGTTCATGTAAAGAAAGAGGCAGCATGAAGGTTGAAGGCAGTCAGGGTGATAGAGGCTAGCTTCCAAAACCTCAATTACGTCTAGAAATAAGCTCTTCTATTTTCTCAATGGAGGGCTGGAATTTCCTGGTATTGGATCCTGACACTTCACATTCAGGTTTTTTTTTTTCTGGGGGGGGGGGAGTGCAGTAGAAAAGACTATACTGAGATTCTTGTCTTAAGTGGGTGGTGGGGTAATTGAAGGGTTACCAGTTGCAGCCTGAGACAGGTAGCCTCCTGTTTGACCAGGTCTTGGTTTCTAGAAGATTCACTTCAACTTGATGTCTGTGGGTAGGGGGAAATGAGGTCACCAAGAATCAGCAGCTCTCAGACAGACTCCAGGGTGGGATTCCATTGAGAACCCTTAGTCTTGCATAACGTAGCTGGTGACATCCTTTGCTATTTGTCATTTTGAAAGCAT
>PVJH01010797.1:0-56924 GCA_004026705.1 Nesogale talazaci
CATCACACCACACACACACACACACACACACACACACACACACTATGGAGGAAGGTAAAAAAGGATGGAAACAAGAAAAGTTCCCCCACGCACACCAAAGTACTGCTTACCTGCTTCCAAAGTCCTGTGGCACCAGGGCCTAGCCAGGCCAACGACCCCCCTAGAACCAGTTGGTGAAGTCGAGCAGTTCTTGCTCCTCAGGACTGAGCGGGTCGTAGGAGCCCTCGTCGGAGGAGTAGGAGGAGACCGGGGAGCCGGCCATAGAGTTCATGTCGTTGGAGTAGTTGGGGGAGATGGTGGGCGACAGGACACCGGCCTGGAAGGCGGCGCTCACGGCGTCGTGCTCGTCCAGCAGCTGCTGCAGCGCGCGGATGTACTCGACCGCCGAGCGCAGCGTCTCCACCTTGCTCATCTTCTTGTTGGCCGCGCCATTGGGGACGTGCTCCCGCAGGGTGGCGAAGCCCAGGTTGACCAGCTTGACGCGGTTACGCTCGCGCTCGTTGCGGCGCGCCACGGCGGCCGGCTGCTGCTGCGGCAGGCTGTAGCCGAAGCCGCTGAAGTTGAGGCGCCGCTTGCAGCGCATCAGTTCGGGCGAGGCCGAGCGCTGCCGCTTGACTTGCTTGGCCGCTGACTTGTGACCGCCCCCCGAGGGCTGGCCGTCGGCCGCGGGGCTCAGCTGTCGCGCGGGCGGCGGCGGCGGCTGCTGCGGTGGCTGCGAGCTCTGGGCGGCCGCCGCGGCGGCCGTGGCGAAGAAGCAGGCGGGCGGCGGCAGGAAAGGCTGCGGCGGGGCCGGCGGCTGGCCCGCCGCGCCGCTCTCCATCTTGGCAGAGCTCTCCATGCGCAGCGGTGGCCAAGGAGTCGCGGACCCGAAGCGAGCGCTGGACACGAGCGGAGGGCGCGCGGGAGGGAGACACAGACACGGAACTTGGGGGGGGGGGGGCAAGGACAGAGAGGCAGACAAGGAGGAAGGGGGAGCCCCGAGGGAGCGGGTCCAATGGCCCCAGCCCCGGGAGACTTCTCCGAGGGGGAGCGAAGAAGGTGCCCCGGCGGCGGTTTCCCTCCTCCCTCCCCTGCTCCTTCCCCCGCCCCTGCGCCGGCCCGGGTTGGCTTCGGCAGCCTCGCGTGGCGCTCGCGTGTGAGGCGGCCGCTGGCGCCGTCTGGTTCTCAGAGGGGGTGGGAAAAAGGCAGAGGCCGGCGGAGCCGCGCAAGTCGGTGCCGGGCGCGCTCGGCCCGAGTGCCCCGCTGCCTCGCCCCCCGGACGGCCGCGCTCTCGGGCGCCCGATCGCGGCCTCTCCGGCCCCGGCTCCGGCTGGGTGTTTGTGCTGTGGGGACCCCCCTTTCTTTCTCGGGGTCTTCTTCCCCTCGCCCTCCCCGGCCGGCTCCCTGGCGCCTCGCACGTTCCCTGGCTAGAAGTGAGAGAGTGCTGGGCGGCCCGAGTGCGGCCGCCTTTTCAATGGGACACCCAGCCCCACGCGCTGCCCTGGCCCCGCCTCGCCCCCCACTCCCCGCTGCTGCCGCGAGCGCCCGTCGCGCCCACCGCCCCCCTCCCCTTACCTCCTCCGCCTCCCACCCCCCTTCCTAAACTCCCCTTCCCCCCGCCCGCCCCCGCCCAGTCCCGGAGCCCGCTCCTTGCAAACTCTCCATTCACTCGGGTTTGTTGTTGCAGTGCGTGCGCCTGGCGCGTGCCGGACTCGGGGCTGAATAAACAGGCGGCGCGCTCGGGGCGGGCTGCAGCCAGGGGGTGGCTCCAGAAACCGGGGGTGGGTGGCTTTGCCCGTGGGGCGACTGGTTCCTGGAATCGGGGTGCGTAGGTGGAAAGCTTTGGAGTGCCGTGCACGGGAATTCCTCTGGGAACTTGGAGCAAAGCGCAGGGAAGGGTTTGGGCAGAGAAAGTGGCCCAGGATTGGATCTGTGCGGAGGTTAGGGGGACTGCATTTTCCCCGTTTCCTTTTGCCCACTGCCTTTGTCTTGGGGCTGTTCACCGTCTTTAAGGGACGGATGCATTTTTACAGGGTTGGCGTGTAAAAAAGAAGGGAGCGCTCAGGGCAGTGTCAGGGGAAAAGTATCAGGAGTGTGCTTAACTTGAGTTCGAGTCCCAACTCCTCCTCTCAGGATCTCCGCTGCCCTGGGTTCAGGAGTGTCCCTGCTCAGTCTCAGATCTTCTCCGCGGTAACAGATGGCTGGAGATGGTCCCTACAGGGCCCTGGTAACGCTCTAGGGGGAGCATGGGTGGGTCAGCCCCACCAGCCACTCTGCACGAAAAGATGAGGCTATCTCCTTCTATGGTGATTGATAAAGACTGGGAAACTCAGCATGGCCTCTCTCTGAGCTGCTGTTGATTAATGGCTGTGGAAACTAGACAATGTCCTTCCAAGAAACCTTGGTGTCTCAGAGAAACATTCAGCTTCCAATCAAAAGGTTGGCGGTTCAAACCCAACAGTTGCTCCAAGAAAGAACCATGAGGCAGACTTCCCCTGTGAAAATGTACAGCCTTGGAAATCCTATGCGGGCAGCTGCCCTTGATCCTATAGGGTCTCTAAGAGTCTGGAGTCAACTCCGTGGCAAGGAGAAGGGTCAATTCCCTTCCATCTCCAAAAATGATGGACGTTTCACCCTCCACTGAGCACGGAACTGCGCGCACCTGAGGTGAGAGGTGTGATTACAGGAGTGTGGGGGCAGGAAGAACTCCAGCCAAACTTAGCATCATCCCCTTTTTCTCCTTTTGACCGGCGGGGGTGGGAGGGGTAGGGCAGTGGGGGCGACCATCTGGGGGGAAAGACTTCTGACTCAGGTTGAGCACACTGGCGTTTGGGGCCCGGCAAAGTTTCCCCCTTGTTCCGCCCAGCTGCAGGCACCTCGGCAGCCTTGGCGCAGCCTTCATCCCGCCCCAGGCGTGTGCCCGGCGGCCGGTGGCAGGCGACTGGGAGCAGCGCCCGGCGGGGCCGCGTGCTGGCGCTGCGAGGGAGGGGGAGGTGCTTGCAGCCTTCGCTTGGCCGCTTGGACAGCGCCCTCGCAGGCGCCCTCTCAGGGCCCTTGGCCCTGATGTTCACTGGCTTGAGCCCCATCCAGCAAGCGGGCGCCTGAGGACGCTGCTTTGTGGGGAAAACAGACCAAGCCAGGAGTCACATCTTTGCCTACCTCGAGTGGAGCCTATAAGGCTGCCCTGCCATCTTGGCTGGGGAAAGGAGGACAATCTTTGGGTTGGTTTGTCCAGCAGAAACAGGTACCTTTGATCAAACCTGGGCGCAGGGACAAAGGTGGTGCGTAATCCAAGTAATTGCTTTTAACGGAACGTTCTTTTGTAGAGATGATCGGTTTTAAAAGGGCCACTACCCTGGCTATGTGTTCCCAGACTTTCCAGCCTTATGGTGCTCAGAGGGAAAACTATGGGTTAGAGATCTTATGCACTCTCTTTATGGGGTGTCTAGAGGTCTTACACACTCGCTTTATGGGGTAAACCGGTTTGGAGGGCATAGGGCAAGACCCTACAACAGAGGATGGTTCATCCCCTCTGGCCACACTCTGCACCCCACACTGACCTCTGCCAAAACCAGTTGGGCTCACCTCTTCCTTCATCTCTAGAAAGGATCCCATGGGACTTCTCTTCCAGAAGCAAGCATAGTATTTGGCTAGACTTAAGGCCAAATCACAACCCCCTCCTACTAGATTCAGGGCCAATTCACAACCCCTGCTGTGTCTCTCACCTAGGGCTTTCAAACCAGAACTAGCCTCAGACCACCTGCAAAATAGTAATTATTTAGGTTCATTTCTCTCTCTCTCTCTCTCTCTCTCTCTCTCTCTCTCTCTCTCTTCCTCTCCCTCTCTCTCTCCAAAGATCCCAGCTGTGAGCCCTGGTGCCAGGTTCTAGGAGGTGCCCAAGGAACACTCCCTCCTTTCCAGCCATTCCAAGTTAGCCTACACAGTCTCCTGGATGGCTGCTGTCAACCACGGATCAGTGTGAATCTTCTTTCAGAATTAGAGGAGCCACAGGCCTCGCTCGGCCTTCCTGCTTGGTCTATCTTCTGTTGTCCGTTTCCCTAGAGTCTTTCAACACACAGCAACCTTGTGTACATACAAGTGAAGAAACACTCCTCGCGAGCCTTGCTCTGCTTGAGCCATGGCCGCAGCCACTGTGTTGGTGCATCTTCTGGAGGCTCTTCTTCTTCTGCGCAGACCCTCCTCTTTGCCAAGACTCTGCCACTCTGCACTTAACAACGGTCCAGAGTCCCACCTCTGGCACTATTCTGCATTGTAACCGTGGCCTAGTGTGTTAGTCCAGGTAGACTAGAGAAACAAATTCATAGACACGCATATGGACATAAGGGAAAGGTTTATATACAAGAGGAATGGAACATTGAGAAAGCATCCCAACCCAGTCCAGTTCAAAGTCATAAGTCTGATATTAGCCTATAAGCCTAATACCAGGTTATAAAGTTTCCTACTGACTCACAAAGTCACAGGCCAGTGGGTGCTGAATCCTGGTGCTGGCAGGGGTCTCCCCATGGCTCCTCGCTTCCAGGGCGCAGGGTCCATCAACAGCTTTCAGTGGTGGTAGAAGTAACTCAGCGCTGACAGGGGTCTCCACGTGGCTTCTCCAGCTTCACAGGTCTGGTTCCATCAGGGTAAGGCTGTGTGGCTTCTCCTCTGCCTCCTCCGGCTCCTGGGATGCTACCATTTTGTCTTGTTCATAGTTTGTCATCTCGGAGACTGACTCCCAACAACAAGGGGGTGAGGGGGAAGTGGCCTCTCCCCTCCACCAGGGAAATACCGTGAGATTTCCCAGAAGTCTCAGGAGAAAGCCATGCCCACACAGAGGCCTCATTGGCTACTCAATGGCTACCTCCAGATTAACAGGCTAGACTCCACCCCTACATGTCAATCATAAAATTGACATAAGCACATGACCACCCCACCTAGCTTCCCCTCCTTCTACTGGCCTCAGTTTCCAAGAATAAGCTACAGGACCTGCTCTGGAAAATCTTTGGAGACAGGCAGGTTGCCAGTGGCCACAGCGTGTTGTCATGCTCCCTCTGGGGCTCAGGCTCCACTTGTGCAGGCAGATGTGAGTTACCAGAGCCTACTCCACGTGCACGCACATACCACCTGCCCCACCTCCCTCGAGTTTGAGCCTTCGTGTGGTAGCACACAACTACGCACACCTGGAGCGGGCACACAAAGTATGTGAGGGTCAAGACCCAGAATTGTAATTCTGTCTTTGACCTTACCATTTAGAGTAAGACACTGCTTCCTTGGTCCCCTCTGAAAAGAATTGTCCACAAGTGCTCCTATGAGCGAAAACATCAAAACCCATCCATCACCGAGACACCTGGCCACATTGTTGATGCTGACTATTGTCATCCCATAGGACAATGTACAAGTGCCCAATAGCTTCTGAGACTTTAATTCTTATGGAACCAGACTGCCACTTTGTCTTTTTTCCTACTTCAGAATATCTGGTCTGCTTGAACTGCCAGCTTTTTGGTTATTAAACACATGTGTAACCATGGCACCACCAGGGTAGGTAGGACTGAGAGATATGTTAGATGGGATTGACATGGTATCTAGGCTCTGAGGGTTAAGTTGGAGCAAACCCTTTCCTCATGGAGGACATCCCTCGGCCCCCACACTTGTGCCATGCCCCCAGCTGTGTGACCAACCTCAAAGGCTTGTGCAATTTCACTGAGATGGTGGATGTGGACCACCCGAGAACAATTCAATCCACTTGACTTACTTCTGATTCATAGCAACGCCATGGGATAGAGTTAAACGCCTCCAAACCCCCAACTGTGGTTAGCAATCTAGCGCTGTGTCCGTAGTGTCACCAAAGCTTCCTAAATCGAAATACTCTGTTCCATGGAGTTGATTCTGGCTTCCTATGGCCCCATAGAACAGAGTAGAACTGTCCCATGGGTGTCTGAGACTGGAGCCCTCCAGGAGTAGATTGGCTCGTCTGTCTGCTATATAACCTCTGGTGGTTTCTAACTGCTGACCTTGACGTTAGCAACCCGACATGGTATCACAGCACCCCTAGGTCTCCAGGACAGGAAGGATTGACTACGAGTAGCCTTTCATTCTAATGCAACAGGGAAGTCACCCTCCATCAGCCCGGCTGGGGGAGAGACCTGTGGGAGGAGAAAGGCCCAAATAAACCATCTCCTAGAACCAGGCCAAACAGTGAAGGCAGCCACGCTCAGTGCTCTAGTGCTCTCCACACGTGGGGCGGGCCATGCTCAAAATGCAGAGTGACAGACACACAAAGTTGTCAAACCCCAAACAGAAGCAGATGGGATCAAATATGGACAGGGCCCGAAGCTGTCCACTGGGGAGGACTCAGTTGTGCCACGAGCACTGGAAGCCAGGCCTGTTTTCAGTGACTTCTGGGCCATGTGGCAAAATTAACCCAAGCAGCCCTGTGGATTTTAGTTGGCCGGGGCCCTTGACCACCATACCGTTTACCAGAAGGAGAAGGAGATGAAACTCCTTTCAAGAGGAGGGTGTGGTACTCTCATCCACCCGTGAGCAAGCACCTTGAGGTGAAATGATGACCCCTTTGACCTTCTGCCCAGGCTGTCTGGAGCCTTAGAGTAGATGCTGCGTTGCGTGTGGACTCCTTGACTCCTCACACACCCACCCCAGGGATTGCCTTTTGATTTCTTCCAGTGAGCACCATCCATGCAACTGTTTGCCTGGTGGCCCTTCGCGGTCCATAAAAATAGAGACATTCCAGAAAATGAGGTTTCCTTTTTTTTTTTTTTTAACAACCTGGGTCTTCTTTTCCACACTGTCTGGACCCTTCCCTTTGTCCACAAATCCCCAGGTTGGACCAAATCCATAGCCATGACCACAGCGCCCTACCACAGAAGGACCTGCACAGGGAGATGACTTTCCCAGGCCACGCAGAAAGCTGCCCCCTGATCTTGTGCCCAGACGCCCCAGACACCTTAATTTCCAGTCAGAGCTATAGGACTGGGCAGGAGCACTTTTTGCTCAAAAGCTGTCACCAAGCTGAGCCCCGAAAGCTTGCCAGTCTCTGCGTCGGTAGTCCCAGCCCACCCAGCAAACCCTTTGGAGACGCACAGAAATGACTGCCCCGGCAATGGGTCAGTGTGTAAGACCTGAACCATCAAGGCAGCCTGGAGGCCTGTTGAGGGTGTGCAGGGGTCGGGGAGTGTGGGCAGCGCCAGGAAGGGAAAAGGAAGCCGCTGTCCAGGCAGATCTACTGTAGACAGTCCCCAAGCACATTTGGCTCAAGGAAACACTGCTGCCCCGGGTCTGTTCAGGCACCCCCCCGAGCCCCCCCCCCCCCCCCCCCCCCCCCCCCCCCCCCCCCCCCCCCCCCCCCCCCCCCCCCAGAGACCAAACCACTTATTTGGCTTGGCTTGGCTCACAGAGGCCTGGCCTGCACCTGCACTAAGGAATCTAACAAATCTAACAAACTTCTAACAAATCTATCCGCTCTTTCAATATGTCTTAAAGAGGGAGGGGCTGGGGTGGGGGGAGTAGACCTGGGAAAACAAAACAACAGGCAAGCACAAACGATAATTTTATTGTGGCTTTTTGGTGGGAGGTGGCTGGGTGGGGGGTTGCGGTGCGGCTGGGAGATGGGGGTGGGGTGGGTAATTTGCAACCACCCTGGCCAGTCCTTTTGAAGTTCTCCAAATAAGGAGAAGTAACAGCTAAGTCTTTTGATTATTTTTTTTTCTAAAGCCCCATTTACATTATGATTAAATACCTTCCTCGGATAAGCATAAAGAAAGTCGTTCATCTATATAGCTCTCCAAAGAATCAATACATTCTCAACTTGTGGAGGATTTGTTACACTCAATTTTCTTACAGCAACACAACTCTCCCCTCCTAGGCACATGGCTCTGGGGTCCCCCCCCCCCCCCCCCCCCCCCACCTCCTCAGAGAATGAAAATAAAGTAAAGGTCTTTCATGGTAAACAAAACCAGCTGATTCTTCACAGAGGACCCATGAATAGCTGGAGAAGAAAAAAAAATGACAATAAATGGTGCATTTTTCCCCCCCTCTACTGGGTATAGTATTGAAAGATCAGGGCAGTATTCAAACAGAGGCCCATTTTTTGCTCAGCAAGAGAGTTTAGAAAAGAAGCGTGGGGTCCATTCAGCTCTCTCCCCCCTTCACAAGCGCAAGGCTCCGGGAAACCCATCTTCCATGCCTTGTCCTGCCGACCAATTAGCGCTTTGTCGCCGGCCTCCTTTGCGGCATCTTGAGCAGCAAGGAAAAGCGCTCTCTGGACTCTCCCCGGATTTTGACCACTGCAGTCATTACTCAGTGTAATAATTAATATGACAACTGGACGCTCACGCCTGTATGGAAACACCTCGGTCACAGGCGGGAGCGGGCGGTGGGTGGTAGCGAGCGGCCCAGCGGCCCAAGAAGCCACACACAAAAAGCGGGAATGAATAGCGCGGGCAAAGAAAGCGGAGGGATGAAGATAAAATAGTTGGCATAAGGCTCAGGGACATAAAACAGACTGGGAAGGAGGGGGGGGGGGTGCAATTAGAAGAGGGGAAGGAGCGAAGCCCCGCCCCACCAACAAACAATAACCCACCCTACAGAGGTTAACTTATTTTGAAACTGTGGTTTATTTTCTTTTCTTTTAAAAAATAGCACATGGATGTAAGTGTCCAGCTTTCAACACAACCTTTTCCCTCAACTTTTAGGACCCTTTGGAAAGGAGGAAAGAAGAGAGAGAGAGAGAGCGAGAGAACAGAACAGATGGTCTCCCCCAGACTAGTCCAAACTTTATGTTCTGTCTGCAGGTCCTTCTGGAAGGTTCCCTGAACCCCACGCCGTCCCAGGCCCCAGTTTGCATTGCCTGCAACTGCTTCCCCCCCCCCTCTATCCCCATGACCCCAGAACTACCACTCCCATGGGTGGACCGTGCACGGTGGGGTTCCAGAGCCAGAAAAACTGCCCCCCTCAAAGCAGCCAGTGGAAAAAGTGGGCGCTGTGCCCCAGTCCTCTCCCTGGGTAAGGTGCCACTGTCTCTGCCTCTGCTGGTCCTGGGGGTTGGACCCACTCTATGACTGCATAATAAATAATTAGAGGGTTTAAGCCCATTAGCTACAGCTCATGCTAATGCACCAGATAAGGGCTCAGGCTAACGTAAAGTGACAGTTTAAATAGGGGGGGGGGGACGGCTATTTCCCCCCAATTTGATGGCTCCTTCTCAAATTCATGCCTCCCCAACCCAGACCTTGCTCTCTCTAAGTCCTACTGCCCTCTGCCACTCATGCCACTCCACCCTCTCCTGACCTTTCCAGGGTCTCCTCCCCTGCCCCACAGCATCCATCATGACGCCAGGAACACCCATCGCTTCACCCCTGGTACCCAAGGTGGACAAGTGTGCAAAGTCCCAAGTCTTTACCTAGGCGGGAGGCCCTAAGGTTCCCTGCCCTTGGAAAGGGACACTGTGCCTCAAGGACAAGGGGGCTCTGAGAAGCTCTGAGGAGTCTGTGAGTCCTTAGGTGCTCACATGCATGGGGGGCGGGGTGCCATGAGGGCAGCTTTGGTCCCAGACAGAGACTCAGAGACCCAGAGCCCTGGCTTTCCTAAAATGCTCCTCAGGCCTCTTGAAAGCAGGGGCAGTCTGTGGAAGTGACTGAGGTCAGTCGTGTGTCCCCATTGTGCGGCCACGTGTCCTGTGTCCATCATCACCTTCCCTAAGTCCAGCTCAGCCCGACTCCTTGTGGAGCGGCCGGGGAATTACCAGTCTTTTAACCCAGCCTGATGATTATGCCCACATAGGCCTGAAGGCAGACCCTTAAAGGAGGACTGTTTGCTCTGGACAGGTTCGGGAGTAAGGTTCCAGAGGGGGGGGAGGGGAGCAGGGTCAAGGGTGGGGGAGTGCTTAACTCAGAATCCACCTCAGAAATCACACCCCCAAGTCAGCTGATTAACCCTTTCATCCTTCCCCAGAACTCCTCCCTACAGCTAGTGTTTGAACTAGTGTTTGCAGATTCACCTGGGGACAAAGCTAGTAACTGATTTTCTTTTTTGCTTTGTTTCGTTTTTTTTTTTTCCCCAAGGTAAAGGATGCTTTCTAATAATCTGTGACTATTCACTGACCAAAAAAAAAAAAAAATCCTAAAAGAAACAGCAGCATGGGCAAGATTAAAAGACTACATTTATAATAGACTTGAAACAGGCCCTGGTGGTAGAGTGGTTCTGCCTTGGGCTGCTAATGGCAAGGCCAGAAGTTTGAAACCTCCAGCCTGCTCTTTAGGAGGAAACCGGGGCTTTTGGTTTGGCTCCCATAAAAATTTATGGTCCGTCTCAGAACCCCCAGTGGCAGTTCCATCTCCTGTCCTGTAGGGTCCTTAAGAGCTGGCATAGACTGGATGGAAGTGTTTTTTGAGTTTGTCACTCACCCCGCATGCATACCTGTTTGTTCTGCTCATTGCTCCAACAGTATTTATCATAAAAGACACAATAATCGCTTCCAAGAAGAATTCCCACGTGGTACCAGTGGTCATGCATTGGATGAGTCACAGGAAGGTTAGCAGTTCAAATCCACTGAGAGCACGTAGAGGTTCCTGGGAGCACAGGCCTGGTGACCTGCTTTCCAAGGGCCACCGTCCCCGCAAAGCCTTCCAAGAAACTCTGTTCAGCACACACCTGAGGTCACCATGATTCAAATCAGCCAATGTCAACTAACACCACTGTGAGGGTCGCTCGCCACCTGCCGGTCATGACTCGAACTGCAGCGGTTACTGTGTGAGCATCCTTCCAGTTAATGTTAATGTGTTCCTGTGAATTCTATACCATGTCATTCAGGTCCATTAGAAAACGCGCAACTGCCTAATAGCGTCCTCCACGACACATATGTTAGAAGCATCCGAGGTACTTGTTAGTATTTAGGTTCTGAAGCTTCATCCCGCCAAATTAGACTGACAATGAATTTGTTAAGAAGCTATACAGTATTCCTTTTGAAGAATGAAGATTAAGAGCCACTTTCTTATCGGTGCCGGGGTGATAAGACACAGAGTCTGTCGCTCAAATATATGAAGACATGTTCTCTTTTGATAAAGACAACACACTAGTTTGGTAAGGGGGCGCGTTGCTGGCTTCTGAGGGAGAAGACAACAGGGGACTTAGAAGAGGGTTGACGTTTGACAGCGGGGCTGCTGAGAGTAGAAGAAGCTAGCGGTGCTGTGCTCAGCACAGTGTGGATGTCTTCTCAAGCGCCAGAGTATTTTGCTACCTTGGTTTCTGTAATTTTAATCTTCAACCCCCACTTGAGGTTGCCTTAGCACCTAGAACTCTATCTCCCACGTCTTGCTTCTCCCTCCCCATCCTCTGACTCCATTCTGTAATCCCGGCTATCCTCACCTCTATCTCCTTCCTCCTTCCACCCTTCTTTCCCAAGCTTTATTTTTTCCCACCCTGATCTCTGCTACCCAGTTTACAAAACTGAATTGATCATCCCATAAACGAGTAACTTAGAAAGTGCTTGCTGCTATGGGTGTATTTGTGTCCCAAAAAATATATGTTGGGGTTCTGTTTAAAGAAAACAATATAAAGTTATAAATTAGAGGAAATCAGAGAGAATCATGAATTTGTCATCCAAACCTAAACAAAGGAAAACTGCTCATTTCAAAAAGCTAGCAAAAGGAAATATTACAAATTACAGATAAAGCAGTGTATGCTTATTAATTGCCTAGCAAACATCTATTGTACCTTTTTTATTTTTTATTTTTTTTATTTTTGGGCATCACTTCCTCTGGTGGTCATGGGCGCTACCCAGTGCTGCTCCTGAGAGCTGCTGCTGGATTCTTACTGCCAAGCCCGTGGTCCGCAGTCCCGCACTCAACCACTTATGCCACCAGGGCTCAGCTATTATACCTTTTTTCTTTTTATCTCTTTTTGGTGCATACTTTTTGGTGAGTCATAGTAACATTTACTGTATGTACTGAGAATAGAAAGGATAGTGCTTTTCCTTCTAGCATATAGTTATTAGAATTTTTAAAATCATTGCTAGTTTGGATACTTAAAGCATATGACTTCTGTATGAGTACATTTGCTTTTTGAACGCCCAGAGATTTGGGCCCGACAACTGAGAGATTCTGATAAGTTAAGTTGCACCTAATTCTCATTAAAAAGAAACCCCCCCAAAGGGTAGTCTCTGTGTCTCATGGTTTATTATCCAGTCAATGACAGGCTGTCTGTTCCTGCAGAGATTTACATTCGCAGGAAGCCCTAAGGCATAGTCTACTCTGTTCTCTAGAGTGGAATCGACTTGATGGCAATGGGTTTAAGAGTTTCCTTATTTATTTTTCTGTTTTACATTCCTTGCCAAGTCCCTCAGTGATGCAAACCACACTCAGTTCCTAACTGAAAGGTTCAAGGGTTGAGTCCAAAGGCACCTAGGAAGAAAGACTTGGCAATGTGCCCCACCCCTCACCTCCAGAGATCAGCCATTGAAAACCTCATGGAGCCCAGCTCTGCACTGACACACATGAGGTTGCCATGAGTTGGCATTGTCTCCAAGGCAACTGGCTTCATTGGGGCTTTATATTCCTGACAGGGAAACACTTTCTGTTTCAGCCAAGAGTGGATGAGAACCAAACCCCGCAAAGTGGACTCTGAAGGTCTCTGGCCCTGAACTTTGAGTTCAGTGGGCAGGTGGATCATCCCTGAACATCCTCCCTACACTTAGATGATCCACAAAGGCTTCCTTAGGCAACACAGTGATGGCACATGCATCCCTATGCCCCCCTACACAGAGACCCAATGTATCTTCAATTTCCTGTCCAATGCACTGGACTACTAAGATGCTTGGGCCTGCAGAGAGGAGAAATGTGGTAGAACCAAGACGTGAGATGGTGCTATTAACTGCATTGTGATTTGATATCATATTTTTGCAACTTTGACAATATTCCATGGCTGGGGGGAGAGTTTCTTGGCTTCCACCCAGAGGACTGGAAAGGGCCCATGTTGGTGCAGGATCCTAGCATTTAAGCTTCAGTATCTTCACCATGAATCTGCCCTGGTGCCTCTTTAGCAGTCTGTAGACACACACTGAATGAAAGAAAGAATGACTTATGCAAGATCAATTTAGTACAGGACTTGGACACAGAAGAGCTGCATGAGCTGAAACAATCAGTGAAGGACTGTTTTTTTCCCTCATTCTCAAGACAAGCATGAAAAACTCTCACAAGATAATGTCTGTGAAAATGCCCTGTCAACTAAAAAGCTGACTATGTATAGAGAGACTATTTTGAACGGTAGCGCTTCACAGCCAGGCTGCTTCTTTGACTCAGACTTGACCACTCTATTGGAGTGAGTCGCAGGAAACGCCAGACATGACCACAAGAGAGCAGCGTTGCACAAGCAATTGACTGGGGCCCCTCTCTGGGTGTGATCAGCTTACACCAGTCATTTGGACATTCCAGTGCTACCACTGGAGAAAGACGAGGTGTTAGGCTCCTGTGAAGATTCACCGCCAAAGAGGGAAGTTCTCCTCCATCCTGAGGATGCTCTCTGAGTGGGCATTGACTGGATGGCAGTGAGTTGTTTGGTTCTGTTTTGCTGGTTTGCTGATGGTTTGGAGGATGGCACCATGACCCAGAAATAAATACCCGAGAATGGTGCAATCAGGTAAAGTCCTCAGTTTTACAGGGGTAGCTTGGCTGGTCAGATCCACCCCAGGCCCTCCTCAGAAGAAAGATGGATGACTGACTTGTCAGTGCTCACAGCCTAGGGGATGATGGAGTGCTGGTCTACTTCGGTCGTAGGGAAGGACTTCGTGGCAGTGACTTCATTGGGTTGCACAGTGACAGTCTTCCAGTGTAGGGAAAGTCTTCCAGAGGACAGTGTCTCAGGGAGTCAGCCAAAGAGGAAGAAGGGGCCTTACCAATGCCCAGAGAGGAAGACAAGGGGTTGGGACTTCTGTGCTCCTAGGTCACGACTCCTCAGTGAAGCAGGGTGTCTCTGGGTCGGAAGGTTCCCAAGCTTAAAAACATCTTAGAATTTCATAACCTTTGCTCGCTGCCACAGAGTGAACACTGACTCATAGCACCTACGGTGTGTTTCCTCTGAGACCGCTCTTGTTTATTGGGGTAGAGAGACCAGCCTTTCTCCCACAGAGTTGCTGGTGGCTTTAAACTGCTGATCCTGCAGATGGCAGCCCAGTGCCTAATCAGTGCACCGCCAGGGCTCCATGCGGTGCTTCTAACAACAGCGTTTTAACCTATCTACAATGAGCAGATGTGTGATATATGAAGCAGTTAGATTTCTCTGTGGCTAAACATTTGCTTCTTTGGTATTTAAAAATACTAAGTGGACTTGTACCAGGTAGAGGACTAAGGTGTGCCCTGGAGAACATGTGTCTGACACAAGCCAGGGTATTTTCAGGCCGCTCATGTCCATGTGAAGGGGGCTTTGGTGGCATAATGGTTATGAGTTGGGCTGCTCTCCCAACGGTCAGAGTTTGAAACCACCAGTTGCTCCTTGGAAGGACAGAACTTTCTACTTCTGTAAACAATTAGGGTCCTGGAAACTGAAGGGGCAGTTCTACTTTGTCTTGTAGGGTCACTATGGGTTGGTGGCCAGGACCACTAGCTTGCCAGGGAAAAGTTGGACATTGAATCAGGAAGACAGAAGAAGAATCCATGCATGGGAATGGTTGTGCTGGAGAAGAAGAAGGCCAGCGTGTTCCTGAGAGGCAAAGATGGAGGAGAGACTTTGTCTCACACACTGAACATATTATCATGAGAGACCAGTCCTGGAGGAGGACATAATGCTTGGTAAATGAGAGGGGCGGTGCAAAGGGGGAAGGCCCATAAGGAAATGAACTGACACGGTGGCTGTAATGAAGGGCTCAAGCAGAGCCCTTGTGGAGATGACCCAGGAATGTGTAGTATTTCGTTGTGTGGGGCTTGAAGTCGCTATGGGTTGGAACTGACCCGAGGACACTTAATAAGAGCTACCGAGAGTGGTAAAAACCCAGGAATTAAAAAAGGACCAGTAACTTTCCAAAATGAAGTGAGACACGCATAGCTGGCAGGAATGAGCTGGACACTAGCCTCTGCCCTTAATCCTGCCGAATGACTATCTGCTTGGCAGTGCTCAGGCTTCAGAAACACTATGCTCTGACGGGCAGCCTTGCATGATGCTAATGGTTAGCACATCCGGTTGTTAACTAAGCATGTGGAGATTCAAGTCCACCCTGCGGTTCCTTGGGAGAAAACATGGCCACCTGGCTTTGAGAAGTCAGCTCTGGGAATCCCAGGCCCATGAGAGGGTCATCACCATGGGGAGTCAGAGTCAATTCAAGGCAGCACTTTTTGTTTTGAACAGGGGGTGGCCTGCTGTGTGCTCAGGGAGACAAAGCTGACACACCGAGGGAGACAACCGCTCTTAAAAGGAAACTGCCCCGGGCTGAGCCCCGGTGGCGTAGTGGTTGTGCGCGGGACTGCGGCCCACTGGGACAGAGGTTCAATTCCAGCAGTGAGGCTGGGCTTCCTACTCCCACCACCGGAGAGCAGTGATGCCCCCCAAAAAAGAACAAACACACACACACACACACACAAAAGGAAACTACCCCAGCCACTTAATTGAGATAGACTGTAGCCTGATCCCTTCTGTATCACAGGGCTCAAGGTGCCGTGTCATCGTTGTTCCTTGCTGGGTGCCATCGAGTCAGCTCCTGCTTTGAACGACCCTGTGTACAACAGAACCCAACTCTTCCAGGTCTCGTGCCCTCCTCCGGATCAATGTCATGTGTGAGTCCGTTGTTGCAGTCACTGTGTTAATCCACCTTCCCGAGGGCCTTTCTCTCTTTCATGGACCCTCCCTTTTATCAAACATGATGCCATGTAAATAGCTACAGGGTTCGCTGGGGGCCGTGAGGCCAACATCTAAGGGCTCACCAAGTTAGGGAGTAGCAAAGTAGGCGAGATAAATGCAAGACATTGGAGGAGTCCCCCAAGAGTATGCCTATGCCTCGCCAAGGAATTTGAGCATCGCACGATTGGGTGGCTCAGCAAGGCTCTCCCTTGAGTTATTTATTCTTGGTGAGTCATGGCTGATCTTACCAAGGCTGGCTTTCAGGTGGTCTTGTCCACTGAGACCACGTGAGGGACCAGTGGTCCATGACAGAGCCAGTGCATTTAAACCACCCTTCCTGCTTCTGGAAGCCCTGCTGCCTGTTCAGAGTCATGAAGGAGAGAGTGCTGGGAAATGTCCCCAACTCTATCATTGCAGCCCTATGGCCTTCTGCCCCACAAGGCCACGCGATCTCAGCTGTTTCATAGATAAGCACGGCAAAAATAACTCAGACAACACACCTCCGTAAGCCAACAAAATTCCTGTCATCCAGGAGATTCCAACTCACGGACAGCCTATGGGAGAGGGGTAAAAGAGCCCCCGTGGGTTTCTGAGGCTCTGACTCTTTATAGGAGTAGCAAGTCACCTCTTTTTGCTGCAGAGGGACTGGCTGTTTTGAACTGCTGGCTCTGCAGTTGCTTGCCCAACTTGTAACCCATTATGCACTGGAATCAGTCCTTACGAATTGACACAAGATATAGAGCTGCTTCTCCCAGAGGGAGGAGGATTTCTCATTTCGGTCTAAAGAAGAACAATGTGGCTTTGGACCACTTTTCCAGAAGCACGATGGTCTGTTTTTTGGTTTTTCTTGTGATTCTGCTTCCTAAATCTGCACGTAAGTAGAAATGTATCAAGAGGGGGCATCATTCCTAACCCACAATCTAGAGAAAGCCCTCAGGGACAGTTTCATTTCTTCTTAGCCCTTTGTCTTGTTTGTGTATTTGTTGGTCTGCTTGTTTATAGTTGAACTCTCTAATAGAACATGAAATCGTCGAAAGGCGTCCCCTTGACATTTCCTGCTCATCACTACCTAGAACAGTGCCTGGCACATAGCACTGGCACTGTACATACTTGTTGAACGAATGAGCCCATGATTGACAACACTCGGTGATCTCACATTGATGCCACTGAGAAGGGATACTAACAGAGTGGCTTTAGTGAATTTGTATTTAGGCTCACTTAGGAAAACTTTGAGCACATAAACTTGATTTAGCAGCTGATTTTATTATGACCTAATGCAAAGTCTAATTTCTGCTACAAATTCCTGGAAGAGGCAGCCTTAAATCTTATTTTGATGACAACCATGACTTCATACACTAATTGCATCTGCTTTGTATGGACAGTGTTTGATAGGGATCTTTCAATGTCTGTGTTGTCTATGCAGGGAAACTTATACTAAAGAATATATGATACAACTGAGATTCTGAAGAGGCTAATGCACTGAGATGATGTTACTGAGTGAGAAATTCCTGTTTTTTTCAATGAGACATTCATTACACAGTTCTCTAAATTCTGATGGGAAAAACATAGTTATCAGACATATGCATCCATCCCCCAAATCGTCCACACATTACCTATATTGTTAGGATCATACTTTGTTATGAGTGTCATGTAATCTAAAACAACAGTGTTGGGTCTTTATTTTTAATTGTTATTTTGCTCCAAAGAGAGACTTCAGTAAATCTTTGGAAAAAATTCCATTACCTTTTAATATCATTTTTTCCATGAACTTTTTGAAATCTCCTGTTATAAGCAGTCTACATTGACACGGCATCTCCAGATGTCACAGCACTTCACGGTGTTAAGAACCAGGCTCCCTCTATCTTGTTCCATCTGGATTTTTCCCTCTCAAGTAGGACATCCATTCTTCAGTTTCCCTCATCCAATAGGACTGCTCCAGCTCGGGGACACATGTCTCCAATCTCACCCCATTTTGCCCCACTCAATCCCAGCCCATCCCACCCCATCTCATCCCACCCCATCCATGTTTTCCATAAGAAGAAATGAAAGAAAGGTGTACTTTTGTAAGATCACATCTTAGATAGTGCATGGACTACTTTTATTTGTCAGATAGGGTTTATGCTTAGCTGCAAGGGAGGCTGGAAAATGCAGTTCTGATCAGGGGAAAGTTTGGACCTGGTTAGCATGAGAAGCTTCTACATACACTTGAGAAAAAGAAAGAGAACAAGTCACCCCGGTACATGCATTTTCTTCTTTGTCAGGTAGCATAATGATTGGACTGACTTGTTACCCTTTCATAAACTTGGTGAGTCAGGAAACTCTGAGCCTGAGTGAATTCATATTGCTTAGTGCTCAGGTCACAATGGGCAACTTGAGGTTTATATTTATAGCAGAGCTCCTTAGCTCCACAGGGCACTGCAGAACAAACTCACAGCTAAAGAACACTTGCCTATCTGCCTCTCCAGGAGTGAGAATATAAGCAAATCTCAGGAAGAGGGGGGAAACTTCATTATTTTAGAAAATCCTTGGGGATGAAGATGCTCCCTAACTTCATTATTCAGGGTAGGAAAAAGCAAAGAAACAAGCAAACAGACAAGACACCTTCCATTTGATCCCCAGGGGAAGACACCATCTCTAATTTCCAAGGCTCTTTGCTGTGCAAAAATCCTTAAAAAGCTAGTGAAGGATAGATAGAATGTCATGAAAAACCTCCCCTTTCTAAATTTTCTATGAATGTGTGAACCTACTAGATAATTGATGGGATATAATCATTTTTTTTTAAATTTAGAAACAGATTAGTTTTTATTCCTTCATTAGAAGTGCAGGATTCAACAGGGAAGGATGCGTCCTGTGAAATGCTTTAGGAAGATCTGGAAAGACAAAGAACTAGATTTACATTCAGCCCCAGGAACAGATTCTAAGAATATGGTTGAAAGAGAAACATTTGAAAGAATGAAATAAGTAGTGCATCATGAAAAATACATTCACGTACACTCCTACATCCACATACACACAAACTTCCCAAGCTTTTGTTAATTCAAGGCTCAACATCAAACACACTGGAAGAGTCGTTCTTGGCAAAGTGCATTTGTAATTGGGAATGGAGATGAAAGAGAATGAATAAATAAAACAAGAGAGGGGCCTTGTAGATTTTGATGAGGCATCATAGGTCCACAGATTATGATTAACTCAGCCCTCTGGGCATGATGTTAAATATAAAAGATCTGAGAACATGCAGTGATTGGGAAAGCTTCAACCTCCAAATCAATAAATATTAGCTCTAAGTTTGCTAGGTTTCCAAATACACATCTTGTGACACGGTGCCTGCTTTGCTCTGACGCAGTCACGGTAGTTTAATGTTCTACAAGTGGATTGTTAAGTGATCCTTCTAGACTTGCACCGTCGCTCTTTAATCTCTTTAACACTCAGCACCACCCTCGTTAGTAACTGTAACACATTCTATTTCATCTGCATCAAACAAAAAGACAGTTTACAAATCGTCTATAAAATTCACCTCACCAAAAATAAAAAAGTCACATATGTGAGTCCTGGATGGTCCACGTGGGTAAGTGCTCAGAGGCTAACCTAAATGTTGGAGACTTGAATCTACTTCGAGGCACCTCAGAAGAAAGTACTGGAAATCAGTTTCCCAAACATCAATCACTGAATGCCATATGGGCCACAGTCCTGTCCTGAGCCATACAGGGTTTTCAAGAGTAGGATCCAATGTGACAGGGTGTGGAACTGTGATACTTCAACGATTGAATTCCAATCACCAATAATTATTGAGAGTTAGGTTTTATGTCATCTTAGGTGTATCAGAATTTTCCATAGTTTGGCAGTTAAAACTGGTAACCTCTCGTAATATTGTGCAACAGTAGATTTGATGATTCCATTTTGAACTAGTGTAAAAAGAAAATAGATGTGATATCATTTTACAGTCCTGAAAGTCACTGTAGTCTTCTTTTCAGAAAGGAAAGAAGAGATATTTAAGGAACAGTGCCCCCAAGTTGGGTGAAGCATACTGTGACCTGGGACTTTTATTTAAACACCCCATGCTCAGTTTTCTTATCCACAAAAGGGGCATGGCTGTGGTAGTTATGTAATCTGGTGTCAATTTGCGAGGATTATGAGTAAAGAGGTGGAGTCTGGCCTATCAATCAAGATATAATCAATGAGGCTACCGTGTGGGCATGACCTTCTCCTGATAAGTCTGAGAAACTCCTACATGTCCTCATTGGATTTGGGAAATATTTCTCTCTCTCTGCTCACTCCCTGAGAGACATTCTACTGACAATAAACATGGCGCTGCACGCGAGGAGCTGGAGAATCCACATGGACCTAGTCTGATGTACCTCTGGAGCTGGAGAAACCACATGGAGGCCCTGTCAGTGCTGAGATGCTTACAAGGCCATTGGATTCAAGGACTTCCAAACCAATGATTTGTGATCTGCCTCCTCCTGCACTCAGCATCATGGCATGTATTCTGTGAGTCTCAAGAGGAGTTTACAGATTGGTATGAGACATATTGGCTAATATTGGACTTATGGACTTGATCTAGACTGAGTTGGGATGTTTTCTCAATATTTAATTGCTCTTGTATATAAATCTTTTTCTTATATACATACAAGTGTCTACGAATTTGTTTCTCTAGTCTACCCAGACTAACACAATGAGTAATTCATAGATTTTGTTGGGGGAAAAAAATGAGATAAGTACAAGAAGTTTTTAAAAAGTCTGTGAGAATAATGTCTGTGATTGCCCCATATGTTGAGACTAGTCCACAAATTTCTCTTTAGACCCATGTAGCCATGCAATGATGCTGAAGGCAGGAAGATCATAGGTAGTGGGTGGAAAGTCTTGTGGATCCAGTGGTTGTGAAAATATCTTAGTACTGGTGTGGGTCTCCACATGACTCCTCCAGTTCTAGGGCTCTGACTGCTTCAATGAAGTTCCATGTGGCTTGTCAGCAGGGAGATGAAGCAGAGACTCTCTCAACTCCAGGAAGGAATACAGGAGTTCCCAGAATCCCTGGGAGAAGGCCAGACCCCCATGAAAACCTCATAGGTTATGGCCTGGTTGTCAGGCTAGACTCCACCCCTTCACAAATTATGAAGGGATTATGTAACAGTCACAACATGGATGGATTTTTGAAATGTTTTGAATCCAAATGAACTTATCCTAACTTGCTATAACACATCTGAGTAGAATCTAGTTTGAAGTCCTAGGAATGATAAAACATCAGTTAGAAAAGAGCCTTTTTCAGAACAACATGACTTATGCTAAAATTAAAGCAAGAGCAAATATCAAATTTATGAGGAAGTGTGGGTAGAATAATGGTGAAATCATTGATACATTATAAAATGTCTATGGTCACACTGGCTCAAGGTAATCAGGAGTTCATAAATGAATAGCTCATTTTAAGACAGGATATTATGGGACTGATAATAAAGCTCACATTAGAATATTGTCCACATCAATTTTAGAGGACATGTCTTGTTTGTGCCCTAATCAAAGAAGACTGACAACTAATTGCAGAAGCAATAGCCACCATCACATACATATGAATTTCTTCAGTTTACCTAATTCTGAATGAAAAATTAAAGTTGAGCAAGCTTTATTCTTGATGGATTCAGAAATGGTTGAGCTTCAAACTGTTGAAATTTACTGAGGACAAGAGTAGGTCTTTCTATGGAGTTTTAAAACAAGTGGGATAAAGGTTCTGAAGCATTTCCTATCAGAATTTTAACTGGAAAAAAACATGGCTTTCCCAGTACAATCCTGAAGACAAAATGCTATCTGAATAATGGTTACCATCAGATGGAAATGGTCCAATCAAAACAAAGTAAACTGGTCCAGGGCAAAGGCCATAGGAAAAGTTTTTTGGGGCTGTTCAAGGTAATTTTACTTGTTGACTTTCTGGAGTTGTAAAGAGGCATAACATCTGCTTATTATGAGAATACTGCTTATGAAACTTATCCAAAGCTTAGCAGAGATCTCCATGGAGATCTTCATCAGAGAATCCTTCTCCACCAGGGAAATTCTGCTCATGTCTGTTATCTAATAAAGACAATTTTAGGAGAGTTTCAGTGGGAAGTCATTAGGTATCCACCTTCTAGTCATGATTTGTCTCATAGATTCTTTTCCTTCTCTAATCTCAAAAATGCTTTGTTCAGTTATAAATGCAACAAACACTGCACTGACATGGATAATTCCCAGGACCGTTCCTTCAGTAAGGTTTTTTTTTGTGCCAACATGACACTCATAAGAAGCTACCAGAAGAGTTTAGCCTGCCAATCAGGTAACAGCTTGATGACCTCATTTAGAGGTGGCATGAAGATAAATGGCTCTCTGGAGGTGGGTAACTTTCCCTTCCTGCATTCCCCTTCCTATTGGTGAGCTATGTTGAGATGTGTTTGAGCCCTGGAGATGAGTACACCACCATTGGATCCATAAGACTTTGCACTGACCAGCCTGTGATATTCTGCATCATCATTGCTTCTGACTGTATGAGTCTGAAGAGTGACTTATGGACCTAGTATTAGACTTACAGGCTTGATTTGGCCCAAGCTTGGATGTTTTCTTGATATATAATTATTTCTTGTTATAAAGCTCTTTCTCACACATATATGAATGCACTGAAATTGTTCTACTAGTCCACCCAGACTAACACATATAGTACCTTGGGATTGGGGTTTCAGAGAAGCAAATCATGATGATGGGGAGTGGATATTTGTTTAGCCTCTGCCTTATGGTAGTTGTTCTTCTTTGGCTAGCTGGAGATAAAATACGTGCATATAATTTACTGGGTTGTTTTATAGAAAAACTATGGAAAGCTGAAGTTTGAATCTTTCCTTTGGTTGTTGACTTTGGTTATTCCTGTCTGAAATGGTGAAAATGAATGGGATTAATGTAAATTTTGAGCTCAGGGGTAAAAATTGCCCGTTGATCTCCTCCTTTGAAGCCATGCTGCATAATCACAATGGCTGACAGAAGGACTCACTCTGGCTTGATGCAGCCAGAGACCTAAGGTCACATTTCATATGAATGGAATGTTTTAGATAAAAGAGGATTGAATTTAACTGTTTTATGCATGTATTTAGTAGGTGGACAAGCCTGGACATGTCTTATTTAGTAAATGGACATGCCTGCAAATAGGCCTCTGAAAAGATAAGCCCCACCCAGTGCCTTGAGTGTTCCACACATTTTCATTTGAAAATACTTGCTGAAAGAGCTGTTGATGGACAGAAGAAAGCAAAAGGAGCTCTTTGGTTTTTTTAATTTTGAACCAGTAGTTTGCACCTGAAGCTGGAAAAAAATTGCAACCATGAAGAAACTCTCCTCTCCAGGACTGAAAATTAGAGAGAGCCCGCAGGCAGCCTGAAAAGTTCATCAGATGATCACCTGAATCCACTAGTTGAGTGGATGTGGGACAAAAACAGCACTAGAGATACAAGTTTAGTCTAGCCGCTGATACCCGTGGACCTGGCTCACAGTGACAAAAGGAAAGACAAGAGTGAGATAGCTGGTCTGAAGTTCAAAGAGCTGTGAGGACCCTGAGCCTGTGCTATGACCTAGCCCAAGGGGACTAAGATTATTGAGAATTTGTGAAGGAACCCTTGGTTGAAAGGCAAGGTGACCAAGACACACTCTGATGAGGCTAAACAAGGAGACTCACATTGAGTTGACCAGAACTTGACCAGATAAACATAATATTTTCGAGCCTGTTGGACATTGTTGCTGACTTTACGGCTGACCTGCTCTGATTTGACTTTGCTTATGGATTTGGACTCACAAGTTCCAACTGGAATGAAGAGCCTTCACATCAAAGAAAATGCTTGTCTTCTGAGATCACTTGGTTGATACAAGTGGGCAGAATAGAAATTTGATACCCCAAATGGGGAGGATAAAGTATAAAGTGGCTGGCTTAAAAACTTTCATGGGTGGGGAGGATATTTTGATAGGATTATGTGTAGGTGTTCACATAACTGTAATGGTTAGGCATAGAATATTATTGCTTTGTTAACTTACAGAAAATATTCTTTAATCATTTTATTGGGGGCTCATACAACTCTTATCGTAATCCATTCATCCATTGTGTCAAGCACATTGATACATTTGTTGCCATTGTCATTTTCAAAACATTTTCTTTCTCTTTGGTATCAGCTCCTCACATTTCTCCCTCCCCCAACCTCCCTCCTGAACCCTTGGTAATTCATAAATTGTTATTATTTTTTCATGTCTTATACTGACTAATGTCTCCCTTCACTCACTTTTCTGTTATCTCTTCCCCAGGGAGGGGGTTATATGTAGATCATTGTGATCAGTTCTCCCTTTCTCCCCCACTTTCCCTTCCCTTCCTGGTATGGCTACTCTCATTATTGGTCCTGAGGGGTTTATCTGGCCTATATTCCCTGTTTTCAGCTCTTATCTATATCCGGGTACATGCTCTGGTCTAGCTGGATTTGTGAAGTAGAACTAGGGTCATGATAGTGGAGGTAAGGAAGCATTAAAGGACTAGAGGAAAGTTGTAGGTTTCATTGGTGCTATATTGCACCCTGAGTGGCTCATCTCTTCCTTGTGACCCTTTTGCAAGGGAATGTTCAATTGTCTACAGATGGGATTTGGGTCTGCACTCTGCACTCTCCCTCATTCACATTGATCTGTTTTTTTTTGGGGGGGGGGGCATTACTGCTCTCCAGTGGTGGGAGTAGGAGGCCCAGCCCCACTGCTGGAATTGAACCTCCGTCCCAGTGGGCCGCAGTCCCGCGCACAACCACTACGCCACCGGGGCTCAGCCCTGGTTTTTTTTTTTTTTTTTTAAATAAGGCTGATGCATTTTGAGTTGCATTTCAGCTTTATCCTGTTAGGCACAAATTTCACTTTATTATAGTTTTGTTTAAAAGTTACATATGGCTAAAGAATTGTACCAATGCCAAGTTGGCAAGGAGTGGACTGTGATAGGCTTTATGTGCCAACCTGGCAATCAAAAGAAGATAGGGATGGATTTTAGTCTGTAAATCAGGTCACAGCTTGAGACCTCATTTGGAGGTGTTACCTCTCTGAAGCTGAATCAGTATCACTATCTGCTTTCCTCTTCCTGGTGGGGGACTACTCTGTGACCTGCTCCAGCCCTGGAGGTATGACCACCATCATTGGATCCACAAAACTTTGTACCCACCAGCTTGTGATATTGCTACATTCTGCATCTTAGCTTGTGACTCCTTGAGTCTGAAGTGGGACTTATGGACTAGTATTGGGCTTATGCAGTTGATCTCGACTGGACTGGGATGCTTGCTTGATAGATAATTACTTCTTAATATAAAGCTATTTCTTACACATATATGTCACTGAATTTGTTTCTCTAGTCAACCTAGCCTAACATAGTGATAGATTTAATGATGGGTATCATTGCACACAAATGGGTTTTGAACTTGGTAAAGTTTATTTTTTTGGGGGGGGGCATCACTGCTCTCCGGTGGTGGGAGTAGGAGGCCCAGCCCCACTGCTGGAATTGAACCTCCGTCCCCGTGGGCCGCAGTCCCGCGCACAACCACTCCGCCACCGGGGCTCAGCCTGATAGAGCTGATTTTAAGAAATAAAGCCTGTAATTTTTATTTCTTCTGATTTCGTTTCCCCATCAACTTTTGAAGTTCCCTTGCCCATGGAGAGTCTGGAATGGCATGTAATCCATTAGGCACATGCATAGGAAGCTATTGCTGTTTGTACTTATTTGTTGCGTGCCTCTGCATTTCAAGTATTGTCACAGTCATTCCTCTCCTACTTCCCCGGCCACACCACAGAAAACATTTAATTTTTGGTTTATCATGTTAGAAAAATGCTGGACTCAGATAAGGATAAAGTTGTCTGGAGGGCGGAATTCCAGGTCTTGCATTTCTACACTTAATAATAACGAGCTTCTGATGTGCCACATTGTTGCTGTTGTTCCGTGTTGACCGTTGGCTTATATTCATTTTCAACCCTATGAACCACAGAACTAAACACTATCTGGGACTGTGCCAGCCTTACCATTGTTATGCTTGAGCCCATTGTTACAGCTGCTGTATCAATCCATTTTGGTGAGGGTCTTTTTGTTTTTCACTGGCCAGTAGGGTGTGTGTGTGTGTGTGTGTGTGTGTGTGTGTGTGTGTGTATCTCCTGATAGCATACAGAGTACATGATATGGAAAGTTTCTCCATAGTCTATAGGAAATGTTCATCAGCTCACGGGAACTCCTTTTGGATAAAAACAATACCGTAACCCTCAATGTATCTTCAGCAGTTAACAAGAAGCCTAATACACAGTAGTATTCAATGAAATCTTGAAAACAACCCTTCAAATCTGTACCTTGGAGACAAGGAAATGCCACCATAAAATGTCATTAAGCTACTTGATCAGAGGTACCTGCTAGTCAGGAGTGATCCCAGGAGTTGAATCTATTCATTTTAAATCTATGAATTTAGCTTCATTCATCAAAACCAGAGAGGCGGGATGTGTGTGTCAGCTGGGCCATGGGGAGGAGTGGGAGGAGAGGGGTGGATTTCTAGCAACCTCTACTATTGGTTGCTTTTCTTCCAGCCCACTACCCACTTCTGGGAAAATATTAGGCAGGCACTCCAGGCCTTGAGGTCCCTGGCTAGTGCAAACAGCTGGCGTAGCCCACTAACTGAATGCTTGGCAGCTGGAATCCATCCAGGAGCGTTGCGAGAGAAAGGACAGGGAAAATCCCTTCTTAAGCTATTTTAGGTCACAGTAGAGATCCTTTCTCAAAATAATTTAAAGGAAGCATTTATTGTCTTAAGGAGACAAAGACACAGACATGCCCTGATGAGGGAGCCACTACACAAGGTTAAAATGGAATCCCAAGCCTCACTGAGATACGAGGGTTTAAAAAGGGCATAGTGGGCAAAGAAAACCGACCAATACATCATAATGACAGGGGGTTACAGAAGCAGACACTGGGCCATGATTGGGTCATGCATACCATCAGATAGACGCAACTTCCCTTTAGTTCTTAAATGCCTCCTTCCTCCCACTCTCATGATCTGAATTTTACCTTATAAATCTGGTTAGACCAGAGAATGAACACTGGTACAGATAGGAACTGGAAACATGGGGAATCCAGGAAAGATGATCCCTTCCTGATCAGTGAGGAGAGTGGCGATACCGGGAGGATGGAGGGAAGGTGGAGTAGAAAGGGGGAACCAGTTATAAGGATATGCATATAACCTCCTTCCTGGAATATAGACGACAAGGAAGTGGGTGAAAGGAGACAATGGACAGTGTTCCAAATGACAAAATAATAATAATTTATAAATTATCAAGAGTCATGAGGGCATGGAATGCTGAGAGGGAGTGGAAAAACGAGGAGCTAATATCAAGGGCTTGAGTAGAAAGAAAATGCTTTGAGAATGATGATGGCAACAAATGTACTAATGTGCTTTGCATACAATGTATGTGTGGATTGTGATAAAAGTTGTATGAACCCTCAAAAAAATGATTAAAAAAAAAAGATTGGTCCAGGGCCTTCTGACCAAGGAAGTCTGAGTGAGACTAATAAGGCATGTCTCCAGGCTATGCAATTCCCTGTACCAGCTCCAGAAGACCTGGTAGCATAGTGGTTACAAGTTGGACTGCCAATGACAAAGCCAGCAGTTCGAAACCACTAGCCAACTCTACGAAAGCACGATGGGGCTTTCTGCTCCCATAAAGAGACTGATTCAGTCTCTGAATCAGCCACAGTCATAGGGGAAGTTCTACCCTATCCTATAGGGCTGATCTGTGTCAGAATGACTCAGTGGCATTATATTTGGTTTGGCTCTGGTACCTTTCCTAGGAACACGGCCTCCATCAAGGACATGCCTGGGCAAGCTCCTAAGAGAGAGACTGGACTAGCTGGAGGCAATCCTTTCTTCCAGGCATTCTATCTGAGGGCAAGATTATCTACTTGGTGAAGAAGGATCAGAAAGTCTTCAAGGGCTGTTTCATTTATGGGGGGTGGGAGTGTGGAAGACTTTGCAAAGGGATTTTGAGAAATCACTGCCATCCATAGCCTCTTACAAATTGGGATACTCAGAATTTAAGCTCTAATCCAAAGCACAGTTCTACTCTGTAATGCCAGGTGGTCATGAGTATGAATCTGCTTAAAGGCATTTTTTTTTTAGGTCAAGGCCTTGATACCTTTGCATATTCACATTCTTTTAAAATCACCGGCCTTGTAGGGTAGTTTTATATTTTGTTTTTCCAAATGGAGACCCATTGTCCTCATTGAAAAACAAGGTTGCAGGCACCCTTTTTTTCTACTTATGGATCCAAGTGAAATGAGATTCTTGGCAAACTCGATCTTTTCTTCTTTCCCCAGAATGTTGGTGAAATGGGATGCACATGGAGAGAGAGTGTAACAGCAGGACATCGAGGGGATGGCCAGGGGTGCCCTGACATAAACTGTCAAGTGTGATTGAAGTTATCAGGGGTTTTATTTTTCATTTGGATCCATCAAAACCCATGAAAGCTGCAGGCTAGAAATCAGACAATTTATTGTATTGGGCAAATCTTCTGCAAAAGATCTCTTTATGGTGTCCCAAAACAAGGATGTTACCTTGAGCACTAATGGGGGCCTGACTCACAGCACGATAGTTTCAATGGTCTCATAAGCATACAAAGCTGGACAATGCATAAGAAACAACGATGAAAAATGAATCTCTTTGAATTGTGTTGTTGGTGAAGAATATTAAATATAATATGGACTGACAGAAGAACCTCCCCCCCCCAATCAATGTTGTAAGAAGTACAGCTAGAATATTCTACAAGCAAGAAGTGCAAGATTTCATCTCACTTATTTCTATCTTGTCTTCAGGAGAGATTAGTCTGGAAAAGGACATCATGTTTGGTAAAGCAGAAGATCATTGAAATGGACAGTGGCCACAACAGTGAATGTAAATGCAGAAATGATTGTGAAGAAGGCGCAGGGCCGGGAATTGTTTTTGTCTGTTGTCCTTAGGCTCTTGCCACCAGTTGACATTGACTTGATGGCATTTCCTGGCAACAGTAACTTGCACATATTTTTATAGTGAGCCAGGAGCAAGTTTACAGAGTAGATCATCAGTTTTATGCTCCAAATCTCCTCTATAGTTTGTTTGAACGCATCCAGTGTGAAGTCCTCGGGGTACCATCCACTAGCCTACTAGCTCCCGCTGTGTCCTGTTTCTGTTCCCGCTTCTTTCCTAATGCCCTGGACTTTGTCCTTGGGTAAAGGGTGAGCCTCTGATCTTACCAAACTAAACTCACTGCCCTCAAGCCCATGCTGACTCATGTCCACCTTAGAGGCCCGGGCAGAGCTGCCCCTGTGAATTTCCGAAACTTTAACTGTGGAAAGGAGTAGAAAGTCCTGTGTTTCCCCACTTCAGAGTGGCTGGTGGTTTTCGACTGCTGCCTTTGCAGATCATAGTCCAACACAGCACCACTGTCCCTCCAGGCATCCTGATTTTTCTAGAACAAAGTAGGTTTCATTCCTGACCTGAAAGGACACAGAGGGCCATAGTGTCAGAGCCTCCTGCCCTCCCTCTGCCTGATTAATAAGAGTGATCTTTTTTTATCATTTGAATTTTGTTCCATGTTTTTAGCCTACTCTATCTAGGATCTTATAATCAGATCCTTTTTTCAGGACACTTGGAGCTGATTGCCTGCCATCAACCAGTCCTTCTGGTCTCAGGCTTGTAGAGCCTGGTGGTTATGTGGTCCATCAGTCCATTTGACAAATAATTTCCTTACCTTGTTCAATTTCCACCTGCGGGGGAGGGAGGAGAGGTAAGTGATTGCCTCTGAAATGACTGTTTTTGAGCTTTCTAAATCCCAGGTGCATGCAGAAGGTTGTCTTTGTGAACTGTGTGGTGCCAAATGCTCTCTAGAGAACCCTTAAGACTATGATCCTGACCACCACCACCCCCTCCTCAGAGGCAAGGATTCATTCCCTCAAGGGATTTGGTTATGTCTATTTTCCTCCTGCCACATTAACGGGACATTTACAGCAAAGGTAAATACATATAATTATTCTTTATGAAGTATATACAGTATGTGTGTGTGTGTGTGTGTGTGTGTGCAGGGATTGCTTCTACCCTTTTCCATCTTTTTCCTGTTTACCTACCTCTGCCTAATTGAATATCTTCTGCCTCATCTAAGTTAACTCCTTACTTCCTGTGACATACTTTCCCTCCCATCTCTCAAAACCAAAGGAAACTCTCTGCCATCAAGTTAATGCTGCCCCACTTAGTGATTCCCAAGTTTGGGGTTTCCACCCCTGTCAACAATCAATAGTCTGGGACTGGGACTGTTGACAGAGATAGAAATCCCCGTCTTTCTACCACGAAGCAGTTGGTGGCTTCAAGCTGCCAGCCAACTGGCTTACAGCTCAAAGCATAATCACTGCCTTACAGGGGCTGCTGTCCTTAGTCATTGTTATTCTCTAGTGTTCTGGAACATTCCACTGTACATATCGTATTGACCCATTCTTCCACCATGGGCCTGGAGGCTGCTTCCCTCTTTTTGCCATTGAGAAGAGTGCTGAGATGAATATATACTAGGTAGCTAGAGTCCTGTTGGCATAGTCATAACCCACTGGCCGAAATCCTCAAGGTTGGCAGTTTGAAACCACCAGCCTCACCAAATAAATCTGTCTACTCCTGTAAACAGAGTCTTGGAAACCCACAGGGCCAGTTCTTCCCTATCATTTTAGTCACTATGAGGTGGCATCGGCTAAATAGCTGTGAGCATTTTGGGAGAGGGATTTCTGGGTCACGTGGGATTTCTATTCTCAACCATCTGAGTACGTGCCGTCTGGCCTTCCATAGTGGATATACTGTTTTACAGGCCCACTCCCCCTGCAGGAAGGTTGCTGAGCCTTTGAGCCCTCTCCAGCACTTGTTTTTTATTTTCCTCTTTTTAGACTTTGCTCTTGGTGCTTTGGTGTGGTGGTATGTCACGGTGGCTGTTGATTTGCATCTCTGAGATGGCTCAGGATGGTGAGCCTATGCTTGTTGGTTGCCCGAGTGTCTTCTTCGGTGAACTGCCTGTCCGTGGTCTCTGTCCATTTTCTAATAGGACCACTTGTCATTTTCACATGGAGGTACAGTAACAGCTTTCCAATAACAGCTCCCCTGATGCATCAGTTCCTTGAGGACTGACATCCACTAACAGTCACCGGTTGGGGTTTTGACTCCTCCATTCGCTGAGAGTTGAGGTGGCAAGAACTGTTCTAAATGTTTATTGCCTTTTGCCTCGTGTATCAAGTTCTTAAAATAACCCAGCAAGGCCACTCTGCCTTCCTCCGCTGTTAATGGCCACGGGGCACATGACCAGCTTCCGATCCAGCTTGCTCTCTCCCCTCTCCTGACTCTGCATTCACAGTGTCACCTACCGTTTTTTAAAGTCAAGGCTCAGAAAGACAGTTTGCTTAGTGGTGAACAGAAGAGCCAAAGGGAAAAAAAAAAAAAAGAAAGAAAGGAGAGAAAAAAGAAACTGAATTTTGATTCTGTTTCTATAGGGTGGAGGAGAGGTTACTACTTATAATTATTAGCACCAAGTGGTTGTAGGTTATTATGCCGGTTGAGTCCCAGGAGTGCCAAACCTATCTACTGCCAGAAAAAAAAAAGATGCCTGCGTGCTCATGTCAGGCACAGAGACAGTGAGTGAGTCACTTCCTCCCCTTGGGCACCGCAGAGGGCGTGGTCAGAGGAGGACACCGCTGCCATTCACCCGCCCACCGAAGGGGGCGTTCCAGTGCTTGCTACAATTGCAGCAGGAAACATTCCTGGAACCCTCTCTTCACCTCGTTACATCCAGGTTAAAAACCTCAACACCACGTGCTGTTTGCAAACCTTCTTGTGACTGACTCTGGAACTGGAGACCTCCCCCAGGTAGCCAGCATGTCGGCAGTGGTCCTGGAGAGCCGAGGCCTGGGCAGGAAACTCTCTGACTTCGGACAGGTGAGCTGTAGTGGGTCTCACCTGCTTGGTTCAGGAGTTTGACCCACTGGGGGAAGGGGTGTGGAGAATATTGGTGTTCTCAAATTTCACCATCTCCCCAAGAAGTCTGAACTCATTTGAAGAAGATGAAGTGTTCAGGAAGTCAGCAGATAAGACGAGCCCCAACCACTGTTTCCAGGTTTTCCTGTATGTCTTGTGGGGTGGGGGCGGAGGCAGAAGAAAGGCACTGCGTTTAGAAATCAGAGATTTGAGTTCTAGAATTGCCATGAACTACCTGTGTCTGTGGGCAAGTCATTGGGACCTGTTGTCCCTTCTGGAACTCGAGGAGCTGGTTCTTAATGATTTGAAGTCGGGATGGAAGTTCAACTAGATCTGCTCTTTCTGGTATTTTTAATGTGCTCTCATCTAGGCAGTGAAATGGCAACGTTGTGAGAAACTGTAGATTCCTTGAAAGAAGTCTGGTGGTGGAAGAGTTCAGAACTTGACTGTAACCGAAAGGTCTGTAATTGGAAGCCCCCAGTGGTTCTGTGAGAGTAAACTTTCATAAAGATTACAACACAGTCCACATAGAAGAAGCACACGAGCCTGTGCGATCATGGAGTGTTGATGGGATCAGATATCAGGCCTCAAAAGCCTGGAGCAAAAACTCATAATGTGAATGGGGGGAAAGTGCAGAGTGGAGGCCCCAAGGTCTTGGGCAGAAGACAGGCCAGTCAGTGTGCAGTACAGCACTGATGAAACATAGTTTTCCTCTGGTCCTTTTTGGTTTGTTTGTTTGTTTTTGGGGCATCACTGCCCTTGGGTTGTGGGAGTAGGAGCCCAGCCTTGCTGCTGAATTTGAACCTCCAACCCAGTGGACCGCAGTCCCACGCACAACCACTATGCCACCGGGGCTCAGTCCCTCTGGTCCTTTAATGCTTACCCCCTCCCATGATCCTAATCATGACCCTAATTCTATCTTACAAATCTGGTTAGACCAGAGCACGTACATGGGTACAGATAAGAGCTGGAAACACAGGGAATATAGGACAGGTATAACTCTTCTGTACCAATATTAGGAGTAGCCATACCAGGAAGATAAGGAGAAGGTAGGGGGACAAAGGGGGAACCAATCACAATGATCTACCAATAACCCTCCTCCCAGGGGGATGGACAACAGACCAGGGGGTAAAGGAAGACATCAGACAGTGCAAGACATGAAAAAATCATAATAATTTATAAATTATAAAGGGTTCAGGAGAGAGGAAGGGGAAAAATGAGGCGCTGATACCCAGGGCTCAAGTACAAAGAAAATGCTTTGAAAATGATGATGGCAACATATAGACAAATATGTACAAATGTGCTCTACACAATGGATGTATGTCTGGATTGTCATAAGAGTTGTATGAGCTACCAATAAAATGATTTTAAAAATTACAGCCTTGTAGACTCTGTATGGCAATTGCACTCTGTGCTTATGGTTCCTATGAGAGGAATAGCCTGGAGAGTAGTGATGGTTTTGTTGTTGTTGTTGCTGTTGTTGTTTTTATATGCTCCTTTCACCTTTGAGAAAAAAAAAATCAAGCTGGAAGATGACCAGAGGAAGGAATGAAACGAATCCGAGAGGAACTGAGCACATATTAGCCCCAGGATACAAAGTTATTAGGACCTGAAAGGTGAGAGAATCGTACCCATGATCAAGCTTGGAGTGTATTCACTCCTTCAGGGTTTGTTGTCATTTCTTTGCACTGAAATTTGGAGAACCATTTGGCTGATCTACTCACCCAATACCTGACATCACCCTCCTGGATTCAGATTGAGATTTATAGCCCAGATTCCTGTGATGATCTGAGTCTGTGGTTCTGTAAAGGATTAGGGAGAATCTCTGTAGAGGAAAGGGATACTGGGGAGGAAGGGGCTTTAGATCTGAAAGGTAAAATATCAAAAGAGACTGATGGATTTTGGACTGACTTTCTTTTGAACATCTTGAGAGAAAGATGTCTTTTGAAAATGGTAGGCAGGTCTTTGGGAGGCAGTAGAATTTAGGGTCCCAAAGGCACCTCGCCGGTCTGAGCTGTAAAGTGGACATGGAGTGAGATGCATAGGGATAGAATGATCTTTAAGATTCTTTCCAACTTTAATGTCCTGCCCCAAATGAACCCCACAGTTTATGCCTAATTGAAGCTCCCCATCCAGATGGATGGCATACTCTGCCAGGTGGCAGACAGAGGGAGGAACCCACGATGTACTGAGGGCACAAGCTATGTTAGAAGCTTCACACAGAAGACAAGGTCAGCAGCCCTACAGAAGTGTGACTCATTCCTTCATCCACAACGATGCACTGAGCACCTGCTGTGTGCCAGGCACTACTGAGAGTTTTATGGCGAACCATACAGTCTTGTGGAGGAGATAAATATTAATCCAATGAACACACAATTTCAGGTAGATGCATGTCGTGAAGGAAACTAGAAACAGAAGATGAGAGGAACTTAGAAATCATAAGTACGCACAATGAGGTCAACAGTCAAGAATAGGTCTGACTCCAATATCTGCCCATGCTTTCTTTCCTCCACTGCTTCCTCCTGTAGATAAATGCTGGTGTACAGTGGGGTACATTGTGTCTTTGGCAGACTGTCTTGTCTTACAGAGCAGGTGTGTGTTTGTACTATTGCACTAATTGCACCTCCTACCCCCGCCTTCTCCAAAAACACTTCAATATCAGTGCCCTGAGAATATAGTTGCCCAAACAAGTGGCTTCTAATCTTGAAAATTGCTCTTTCTCATAGGAAACAATATATTTGCTAGACACCACCGAGGAGAGTGCACACCTATTTAAATACATTGCTCAATGTTAAAAACAACACAGCATTTTTTTTTTCTTGCTTCAGAGGAAAGCTATTTCTCCCTGCTTGAGTTTTTTTCTATGTAGGTTTTGAGCTCCTTGTCTCTAACTCTTACTTATTCTCAGTCTACGTGTGTTTGTAAGTGGACTCTCAATGTCTGTGAAAAACAAGTATTATATAGATTATTTTTGCCAGTTTCTTCCATTTTCTGAAAGAAATTTGCCCAAGGGTTCATGAGTGGTTGGATCAACCCCAAACCGGACAAGGCCACTCAGCCAACTCCCATGAATTTCTTTTTCTTTTAAAACCCTCAAGCTTTGCAAAAGGAGTCCCTGGGAAAATAACCATGCTGGTTCGAGCCCAGCAGAAGTGGCTTGAGAGAAAAGTCTGGCAATCTACTTCTGATGAATCAGCTACTGAAAACCCTAGGGAGTGTCCTTCTCTTTTGCCACACGTGCTGCTGCTGAATGTTGGAATGCACTTTACGGCAACTGAATCTTGTCCTGGTCGCGTCTGTTATTGGCTTTGGGATTGCTGGAACTGGATCCATTCCCAACCACTGCCATTCATTAACTATATCCTTGGGCAAGCCGTTTAATTGCTGACCCTATTTTCTCACTTACAAAGGGGACTGAGAACTGTACTAAGCCAAAGGGGTTATTCTGAGGACAGAAGGAGCTATTATTTCATGTAGCTCCTTAGAATGGCAGTGGCACCAAAGAGAGTCATTAGTTGTGAAAATTCCGCCTATGAATCCTTGCACGTAGTGAGTGCTCATTGAATGACAGGTTCCATAATGACTATAAATAGTAAAGCAAAGAACAAAATATCATTACCTGGTAAATGTGAATTTACAGACACATTTGGGGGAAATTTGTAATTAAAAAAGAAATAGTTACCGGGGTTAAGAATCATCTGAGATGCTTATGAAAATGTTTCTTCCCAAACATTTTCATTGGAGAGGGTTGGACAGGCTCCAGGAACGCATATTTTGACAGAGATTTCATTGGTAATTTTGGAGTGGAGGTTAAAGGAACACTCCTTAAGAAATACCACCTGAGAAAGTGAGGGGGGCATGTGGAGAAGGGGAGATAGACAGACATGGGCAAATGTAGGATAGTCACAACGGTTTTGAACAATTTCCTGGTGATTTGACCCAAACCTATCCATGACGTGGAAAGAACCAGAAGCCTGAATTTCCACATGAAGTCAATTGTGTAGATTTACTTTTATGGAGGAGCCTGAGTTCTTAATTTGCCACATCCCACCTGTGCAACCTCAGGTGAATCACTTCCTTTCTTAGGCCCTGGATTGCCAGTTGGTAAAAGAAGACGATTGGGTTAGATGATCTAGATTATTCTAAAAGGACATTTCTAGCTCTGAGAGTCATAATCAGTTCCTGTGTGGGCATCAAGAACCAGTCGGAAAGCATAGATGAAGGAGTGGTTGTTCACGTAGACCAGCATTCTCAACCTATGGGTCGTGACCCCTTAAGGGGTTGAATGACCCTTTCACAGGAGTTTCCTAAGACTATCAGAAAACACATTTCTTATGGTGTTAGAAATCGAGACATCATTCCTCTAGCTAACTAGGTGGGTCCACCCACATGCAGATATACTGATCTGGTGAGAAAGAAGCTATCTCAATTTTCATACTGACATTGATTTTTATGCATACTGTCGTAAAATGTTGCAATGTAGTTTACCCATGCTACCCCATGCTTCAAGACAAAATTTCATGTATTTGTTATTAGAAATAAATATTTCACAATATATAATTACATATTGTTTTTGTGATTGATCACTATCCTTTAATTAGATTCAATATGTGGCAATGAAAATACACCCTGCAGATCAGATATTTACATGACTATTAATAACAGTCGCAAAATTACAGTGATGAAGTAGCAATGAATTATGGGTGGGGGGTGGTCACTACACATGAGGAACTGTATGAAAGGGTTGTGGCATTAGGAAGGTTGAGAACCACTGACCTAGACTATAGAGTAAGAAGTTTTTCTATGAACGTTAAGGCTCGAGGACTTTTGAGGAAGGAAGGAATACTTGAGGGACTCTTGAGAGAATTCTGAGTAGAAGATTGACATAAATAAAAGGCACTTAGGACTGGATCAATGCATTCCAGCCAAAGCTGGTTTTGAGTGGAGGCAATGGGGTGGGGAGGGGGGGAGGTGAAGAGGGGTGAGTCCTAACTCTAAAAGTTTGTCCTGGAGAAGATCCATTTGACTTGGCTGTACATGCACAGAATTGGGGGAGGAGGTCACAATGTCAAGCAGGAGGGCATTCAAGGTTGAATTTTCCACCACAGGGAGTGTCAGGAATATGTTACTTTTCTTAGAAGTAAACTCCCTCACTGCCATCGATGAAATACTGACTCATCACAACTGCATTACAGGTTGACGAGCTGTACCTGTTCATGAAAGTAGAAAAACTGGTCTTGCTCCCATGGGGCTGTTGGTGGTTTTGAACTGCCAGGCATGTCAATGGCAGCCCAAGGCTAACACCACCACCACCAGACTTCCATTAGAGGCCAACAGGAGGAGACAATGTTTACCTGGAGTCCGGCCTTCCAATGGTCTGAGGGGTAGTGAGCTTGTCCCCTGTTTAAAAAGATTGAGGACCCCTGGTCTAGACACAGAAGAGTGAGGTGTATATGGCCCTCCACCACTCTCATTGTTTTTCCTCAGCTGGAGCCCGTTGTGCAGCCAATGGGGTCAATCCATCTCCTTCAAAGTCTTCCTCTCCTTCACGGACCCTCGTACTTTCCCAAACACATTGTTGGTAAGGGTCTGGTCTCTCCTGACAATATGTCCAAAGTCTGTAAAATGAAGCCTCACTACCCTTGCTTCCAAGCAGCACTCTGGGTGTCCTTCCAACTTTCACATGCCTATGAGAAAATTAGAAATATCATGGCCTGGGTCCTAGTCCTCAAAGCGACATCCCTGCCTTTCAACGCGGCAAAGAGGCTTATGCAGCAGATCCACCCAACCTGACTCATCCTTTCATCTCTTGACTGCTGGCGGAAGTTGTCAAGGATTTTGTCTTGCTTGGCTCTGCAATTAGTGTTCATGAATGCAACAGTCAGCGTGCTCTGGTAGGCAGAAGAAAATTAAAGTCAGAGACATAGCTGTGCATCTCCTACATGGTTTAAAAAAGAAAGAAGAGAGCTAAGAGCTGAAGTAGCTTTTGATTTGACTACAATATGGGAAGCACAGACTCCTAGTGTAAAATGACCTGGCTTCAGAGGTTGGCTCCACTTCTAACTATAATTTTGGAAAATCTTCAAAACCTTATTGACATCTCAATGCAGGTGGTGACTGGCTAGATAATAAAGCCTACTCCCTAGGAATGCTAGAAAATGTCAGCAAAATGATCCAAGTCAAATGCTTATTATAGTGCCTGGGGACATAGCAGGCTCCTAATTAAAGGTAGACTTTAGTTTAAATAAAAATGACATCATGCTCCAAATATGTTTAGCAGTTCTGATTAAGTTAAGGCTCTCTGTCAGCACACTTGCTGATAATTTTAGTCCTTTGCCCTACACTCCCAACTTCCTGTGTGGACCTGGAGAAAGTTAAATGTTCTGAGTTGAAAAATAGTTTGTCTTAAAGGTCATCACTATTCATATGGTGCTTGTTATTCTGAGCTCACACTAGAGTCAGCTCACCAGGCCTCTTCTCATTGAGAAGATGTAACTTCCATTCTATTAATTTCATTAACTTGATCTCAAGAGGGCAATTGTTCTGGATATGTCTTTCCTTCCTATTATTAGGAACATCCTGGCTATTTTTATGCACACATAGAATTTCATATACTCTTTTAGGAAGTTCATCCCATGTCAAGATGCATGCATGCAGGTAATGTTAGACCCTTGCCATTTTTCACTCTTTACTTTAAGGCATTCACCTTATGCTGTGCTATTTGTATGGTTTTATCTATGTGTCATTCCTTTTTTCAAAAAATAGATAGTCGACATCTGAGCTCATAGGAATATACTTTAATGCTTTTCTGAATTTTTTTGTGTCAAAGACCAAGAAGACTTCCTTGTATACTAATCATACTCCAATTATCTTTGTTATTTCTTTTGAGTGTCTACTTAAGACATTTTTATCTTTTTCTTTTAGACATCTGAGTACTGTTTGGATAAATCTCATTCTTAGTCACAGGAGCCTTGGTGATTTAGTGGGTTAGAAGTTGGGTTGCTAGTCATTTGTTCAGCAGTTCAAACCCACCACTAACTCTATGGCAGGAAGGTGAGGCTTCCTTACAGCCTTAGAAACTCCAAAGAGTACTTCTACCATGTCCCACATGGTTCTATGCCTTGGAATCGGTTCCATGCAGCTATTTTTATAAAGAGGGCATAAGCATTATTTTACAGACAAGGAAGCTAAAAAGGTGGGTGTATTGCCCAAAGTGTCCCAGTTGGTAAATGGAAGAGGGAGAATTCCAACCCAGGTCTTTAGATTCAAAAACTGTTGTGCAGTTCCATTTTGAATTCTTTTAATACTGTGTTTATCAGTGTTTTTTTTTGGGGGGGGTGGAGACTATTTGAATCAGGTCATAGCAAGTTAAAGGATGCTTCTGTAGTTCTCCAATTTTTTGTGTATCTAACTCTTAAGCAGTGTTGTGAGTTTCAGTCAGATGAAGTATAGTCTTATTCATCTTTGTATTTCTAGAAAGCCTAATAGTGCCAGGCACTTGGTCAATGATGACTGAACAGTGTCGAATTTAATAAGATTGACTGGTGACATCAGTGAATAATTGAAGCTACCTAACATTGAAAGTCTGACCTTGGAGTGTCAATGATCCATGGGTCATTTCTTTCTTCTCAACACTTGTATCCTTCTTATAAAATCCCTGCAGAGTTCCTTCTTGGTGATCTCAGTGAAAGGCGTGGTCTAGGTTCTTACCAAGTCCCTCTAATCCTGTAGGAAACAAGCTATATCGAAGACAACTACACTCAAAATGAGGCCGTATCATTAATCTTCTCTCTCAAAGAAGAAGTTGGTGCCCTGGCCAAAGTCCTGCGCTTATTTGAGGTAAGTGCATTATCCATCCTTTGTTTTGGATACTGTGTTATTTTGTAGTTAGTCATAGTGGTGAAAACACAGGATTTGGTGTTGGAAGACTTCATTTTCATTCCAGGCTTTTACATCATCCAGTCGCACAGTCTTAATCTGTTTGAGTCTCATTTTTTTTAATTAATAGAATGGTAATACCTGCCTTGGTAACTTCAATGGGGTTTTGTGATAAGAGTATATGTTTTGCAAAACAACAACTGATGGTACATACTTTGCTGTGACCATTGGAGAAAGACTGAATAAACAATGACCGATGAAAATATTATTTCTTATACAATCAAAACTATATCAATTATCTTCTATATGAAAGGCTCTGGTAGTACAAACAGTTAAATAGTTGCCTGCTAAGCCCAAAGCTAGCAGTTCCAACTTATCTAGTGGCTCTACATGGGAGATAGACACCTAGCAATCTGATTTTGTCAAGATGACAGTCAAAGTCCTGTGGAGAATTTCTACTCCTTCACATGGGGACCCTCTGATGAACAAATGAGCTGACACTGCAGCCAAACCAAACTCACTGCCATTGACTTGATTTCAACACATACCAACCCTATAGGTTAGTATAGAACTGCTCCTGTGAGTTTTCAAGACTGTAACTCTTTTCTGGAGAAGAAAACCCTGCCTCTCTCCTGAGGAGCAGCTGGTGGTTTCAAACTGCTGACCTGTGATTAACAGTCCAATTGTAGCCCGTATACCCCCAAGATGCTGACGTCTATGCATAAAATAACAAGCAAGACAGTTCTTTACTTCAAGAAGCTTAACATCAAAGTGTCTTCAAGAAAATAATTAATGTTCCCTGTGACTTTGGTAAATCTCCTATAATTAAAGGGAGGCCACAGTGAAATAAATTTGGAAAACTTGGGTTAATATAATTTTATTTGATTTCTTTATTGTGGCATTCTCAGAGTCCATGAAACCCTTATGTAAGACATTCTAATAGGACAATGTAACATGCCTTATTTTCTATAAGTTTTGCTTTTTCCTTTAGATTCCTTTTCTTAGTACATTTATTCACATTTTGGAAAACAGTCTGGGAAGTGTCGGCTGAACTTTAGTCAGACATCTGAACTTCCCATAGCTGCAAACAAGTTTCCTAACTCAACTTTCTCCTTAATCCTCTGCTCCTGATTTGATGGGGGCTGTCCCCCCCCCGGGGGACCAATTATTCAATTTTCCCCTTGTCATCAATTTTTCATCAACCTTTATTGATTAGAACCAGAGTTAGCTCATTGGTCAGAACTGTGCAGACAGAGAGCTCAGTAAGTGTTTGTGTGTAAGGAAGAGAAGAGGCATGACTGAAGGTGAGAGTGGAGGATACACAGTGGTTGTATGAAGAGAAGTGTCATTTTGTGGATCCAGTGGGACAAGCACATATTCTGAGCAACCATGGATGGAGACATCTCTGAGTGACAGCAAGTATAGATCTCCCCTTAGTTAACCTTATATGATGGTGCGTTGTTATTGTTAACTGCTAGGTGCTATCATGTTGGCTGCATCCCACAGTAACCTCTGCACAATGAAACAAAGCACTGCCCAGTTCTGTGCCATGCTCACAACCATCACTATGTTTGAGTCCATTGAGGCTGCCACCATGTCAGGACATCTCCTTGAGGGTCTTAGGGGATGCTTTCATCTTTCCTTTTTCAAAGAAAGAAATAAAAAGAATTGATACATTAAGAAATTGGCCCAAGATTTTGCAGCTAGGAAATACTCAACCTGAAATTGTTATTTGAATACAGACCAGAGCCGCTCCAAAAATTGACTGAGCTCAGTGAAAAGTGCAAATGTGAGACCACTTGTTTAATAAGTGCCATTAAAACTTTAGTAATATATTTCCTGTCTAAAAGCAATCTCGTTCTTCACTGGCCATGGTGGCTTTTGTTTGTTATTTAATGTCATTCTCCATTCTCTTGGGCAAATATACAGCTTTCCATCCTTCCAGTACCCCCTCCTCCTGTTTGCCGCTTAGACCCTGCCTTTCATTGAGATCACCAAGAACTTAGACCATGCCTTTCACTGAGATCACCAAGAAGGAACTCTCCAAGGATTCTATCAGAAGGATAGAAGTATCGAGAGGAAAGAAGTGACCCATGGATCATTGGCAATCCAAGGTCAGACTTTCAATGTTAGGTAGCTTCAATTATTCACTGATGTCACCAGTCAATCTTATTAAATTCGACACTGTTCAGTCATCACTGACCAAGTGCCTAGAACTATTAGGCCTTCTAGAAATACAAAGATGAACAAGGCTATATTTCACCTGATCTTGTAGCCATGATCCTAGAGATGAAACAGTCTCTCTCCCCTTCCCGGGGCTCTGACCACCTATCCCTTCACAGGGGACTATAAAGTGATTGTAAGATGCATGCTGGGATATATTCGGTACATGAAGGAGGATGGGTGAGAGATAACTCTTGCTGAGTTATCACCTCTAGATCAATAATCATCATTAGTCATAGAGGTTGACTTTAGAACATGGACTTTCCACATAATACTCATTGCGTCTGATCACTGCTCTGACAGAGGAACATGGCCATGGCCCTCAGGTGCCCAAGGTCTGAAAACTCAAGAGCCGTGCTGGGAATGTGGAGTGGCAGCCCTAAGCCCCCATCACATACATCGTTATTCCAGTGGATTGAATAACTATGAGTACAAGAATGAAGAGACTGCTCTACAACTGATTTATATTCATGCTTATACAACCCTTCTTGATATGACTTAATTGTTAAATTCTATGATATGTGACTTGTGTCAGTAAAACAAATGAAAGAAAACAATTTCAAGACCATGGCTATAGAGTATGAAGTTCTAACCATAGAACTCCCTGAGTCTATGAGGCCAGAGCTGGTTTCAGGCCTTTCATTAAGTCTGCTTTGAATTAATTAATGCCTCCTCAGAAACTGTAAGTACTTTAATTGCAGCACAATTTGCTTTACTAACCAGACCGATTGCTCTTTCTTTATTTTGTGAAAACTTTGCCTTGCATTTTTATAATAGTGATCTTATACAATATTTTCCCATGATTGACTTATTTCATTCACCATAATGTTCTTCAAGTTCATCCATGTTATGTGATGTTTTGTAGATTTATTGTTATTCTTTAATGTTTTGTTGTGTCTTTAATGTTCCATGGTGTGTCTGTACCACAGTGTGTTTATCCATTCTTCCACTGAGAGACATCTAATGTTTGTCGCCTAGGGTGTTGTGATGAACACAGTGTCCATTTATGTGTTGAGACTCTTATTTCTCAAAGATATATACCAACTAGTGGGACTCCTAGATCATATGGCATTTCTATTCCCAACTTATGTAGGAATAACCATACCATTTCTATTTCCAACCTGTGTAGGAAGAACTAGAGTGGTAGAACCATTTTTATTAAATGTACATGTTTCTCCTCTATTCATAAGGAAGATATTTCTTCTAGCTGAAGACACTGTCTCAGTCATCATTATATTTTCTTTTTTTTAAAAAAAAATTGAAATGAAACTTTATTCTAATGGAAAGGAATGGGAATAACAAAAAGGAATGGGAAAGACAGTTAATAAATAAAACCAATACTGAATATTGTGATGTGACTGTAGCAATTTTGTATTTGAATTTCAAGAGAGAAAAATGCATTGCTAAATAGCTAGATATGCAGGTCAAAAAAAAGAGATATTTTAATCGCCACACTCTCTCTGATGACCATTCCTCTCCTTCAGCATCCCAAAGATGAGCACACTCTGCTTAGCTCTATAATAAGAAGCAAACACACTGCGCCACTGACATCACAGGACAGTTGTGCATAAATCTAGACTTCTGGTGCTGGGCTCCTGCTTTGTTCTCTCATGGGTCTTCATCTTCATCTGGGACAGCGGTTGTCTGAGCAACCTCTAAATCCTGCTCACCTTGTGCTGCCAAAGCTGGGTCCCTAACAACCTGTGGTGGGACAAGAGCAGTCAAGCATGGCAACAAACTCTATGTTCGGATTTCCAGGTAACTTTATAGCAAGTCAAAGGAAGGGCTTTTCAAAGTTGTAGTTACTTTTGGCAGAAATGTCATAATACTGATGGTTCTTCTTTCGGTGGAAGACAATGGATTTTGGCTTAACTTTCCTGTCCTTAATATCCACTTTATTGCCACACAGCATGATGGGTATGTTTTCACATCCCCAAACCAGATCCCTATGCCAACTGTTAGACACATTCTTAAAAGTAACCCTTGAGGTTACGTTGAACAACATGATGACACACTGGACTTCAATATAATGGCCATTTCTCATTCCTCCAAATTTTTCTTGACCAGCTATATCCCACACATTGAATTTCATAGGTCCTCTCTTAGTATAGAACACAAGTAATGGACCTCAATGCCTAAGGTGGCAGCACACTTCTCGAATTCATCAGTCAGGTGATGTTTCACAAATGTCATTTTTCCAGTGCCACCATCACCCATCAGTACGAGTTTGAACTGGGCTTGGGGTTCTTCTTGGGCAGCTATTATGATGCCTCTCTGGGTGGCATCTCCCTGAGCCATCATTATATTGTCTATGGTTCCAGAGTCAGAATATGTATTTATATGTAGGTGTATATATATGTAAACATATATAGATTCACATATTTGATAAAGATGCATGTGACCCAATATTTATGTAAAGTCATATATGTATGGATAATGGGCTCTCTGGAGAAGATAGAAAGAATAAACAGAGTCACCGTAGCACAAAGAACTGATTGGTACTTCACCATTTCAAGAGGTATCTGATGGCCAAGAACCAAAGGTACTGAAGGAAGAAGCTGCACTGAAGGCACTAGCCCCAAACCAGAGTTTCAGGAATTGATAGAACACCAATTGAAATGGATAAAGAAGCTGCTGAAGCACTGGAAGCACTCACTCCACTCATCTATGCCAAGAAATTTGGAAGACAGCTAGTTGGCCAATGATTGGAAGACATTTGTATTTGTATTTATTCTCAGGAAAGGTGACTTGCCAGAGGATGCAAATACAGAACAATATCATTAATATCACATACAAGTAAATCATGCTGAAGACCATCCAACAGTGGTTGCAGCAGTGCATTGACAGTGAGCTGCCAGACTGGATTCAGAAGAAGATATTCAACAAGATACAACATTCTGATGTCAGATGGATCTTGGCTGAAACCAGAGAATACCAGAAGGATTTTTTTGTGTGTGTTTTATTGGCTATGACAAGGCAATAAACTGTGAAGATCAAAATAGACTATGAATAGGCCTAGAAGAAAGGGAATTCCAGAACATTTAATTGTGTTCATGGGGAACTGATACATTATGGATCAAGAGGCAGTTGTATGAACAGAACCAGGGAATGTCACATGATTTAAATTAAAAAAAAGATGTGCCTCAAGGTTCTACCCTCTCACCATACTTGCTCAATCTTGATGCTGAGAAAATAATCAGAGAAGCTGCGTAATATGAAGAAGAATATAGTAACAGGATTGAAAGCAGCCTTGCCAATGCATTGTGATATACCAAGGATACAAACTTCATTGCTGAAAGTGGAAAGGACTTGAAGCACTTGCTGATGGAGATCAAGGATGGTAATTTTCAGAATGGAATAGGACTCAATGGAAAGAAGACCAAATCCTTGCCACTGGACCAAAAGTCAACATCATGACAAATGGAGAAAAGGTTGGAGTTGTCAAGGGTATCATCCTGCTTGCTTCCATAGCCAATGGTCATGGAAATAGCAGTCAAGAAGAGATCAAGCCACAAACTGCATTGAGTAAATCTACTACATAAGACCATTTGACATGGCTTCCTGCAAACCACAACAAATCACAACAACACCTCTGACACTGCAGTCTATCGCGGGTTGGTTAACAACCCCCTAAAACAAAGGCTCAGATAAATAGGGATAGCACTCATCCATCTAGAGCTTACTATATGCATGACCGGGCAGTGTTTCACTCCGTTTTACTGAGATTCTCTAGGAGTTGAAACTGAATGGATGATGCCTAACACCAGCAGCATATGCTAGACCACATTCATTCTCTCTCTCTCTCTCTCTCTCTCTCTCACATACACACACACCACAGCTGTTGAGTGCTTTTCATCTTGCCTTGGTAACTTAGTTACTTGTGGTTTGTTAATTTATTAGGTTGGAAACATGCTATTTACTTGAATTGATTAACTATGACTTGGGTCTAAAGGGCAATTTTGCAAGGAGATAATGTCAAAGAGCTAATAGGAAGGTTAAACAATTACACAGAAGCACTTTATTAATATTTTCTTTCTCATAAATAGCTTATCACTCAGAAAGTATTCTGTTTTTCTTTTCCACACCTGCTGCTTGGTCATCATTGGGCAGACCTTCTTTTGCTTCACATTGAGGAATAGGATTAAATTCTATTTAATAACCTCAGGGTAAAATTCATTGGCTCGAACATAATGTTTCTTTAATAAATAAAGCAAAGGTGAATAAAACAGTTTGAAATTCATCATTTATTTGCTCCTATTTCAATCTAATTTCAATCTCAATTGAACATATAAAGAGGAGGACTACATAGAAGTAGATATAATGATGTTAAAGCATATAATAATATGTGTGTATCTATACGCATACACACATTATAGTTACATGCCCTCCTGTCTAATTCCAAGTCAGAGCAACCCCATGTGACAGAAAAGAACTGTCCATGAGGCTTTCCAGAGCCTAATATTTATGAGAGCTGGATGGGGCTGGGAGGATTTGAACTGACAGAATAAGTATTACTATTTAACCACTTGTACCATCAGGGATTATTACATATATACATACACCCCTAGGCCAAACCCAAACCCACAGTCATAGAGTTGATTCTGACCCTGAAGCTATACGCCTTTCCCAGAGCAGACCGTCTCCGCCTTGAAAAGGTGGGTGGGTTTGACTCACCAACCTTCTTCTTGGCAGTGCAGCATCTAACCCAGACCACCACCGGAGATCCTTCATGAGGTTTGTGCTAGGCTCCACAGAGTCTGCTCTGCCTCGGGGCAGTCCTACACACAACAGAAGAAAGCATCGTTCTTTCCTGTGTCCTCTTCACCCTTGTTATTATGTTTGAGCCCATTATGCTCAGTAAAGTAGAGGGCCAGTAAGCAAGAGGAAGGGTGCCTCAAAGCAACATCCTTGATTGGCTCTTTATAGAATATCACTGAGACGATCTTTAGGAAAAGAGATGTAACTAGGTGGTGCTGATGTGGGCTGGGTGATGGGAAGAATGAAGCAGATCGTCCAGTGAATTGGAGTCAAATGATTAGGAAAATACCCCAACCCCCTCCTGGATGATCTGTAAACATCGCACTGCCCCCTGTGACTTGTTCCAACTCTCAAGTCTATGATCATTCATTTAAACATCTTGTGTAGCTCTAGGTATTTTTAGCCTCTACTAACTCATGCTAGCTAGCATTCATGCCTTGTACTGGGTAATCTGCCACACTCTTTAAATGTTGAAAACCACGGATGTTGCTTTGAGGTACACTTGACTCAAGCCATGGTATTCACCATCACCTCCTATGCATGTAAAATTCAGACACTGAATAATGAAGACCAGAAAGGAATCAATGCATTTGGATTATAGGGCTGGTGAAGAAAGTGCCATGGGCTGCCAAAAGGAATAGGCAAATCTCTCTTGAAAGGAGTATAGCCAGAATGCTCTTTGGAAGCTAGAATGTGAAGACTTTGCCTCATGAACTTCGGACATGCTATCGGGACCAGTCCCTTGAGAAAGGCATCATGCTTGGCAAAGTAGAGGGTCAGCAAAAGAAGAGGAAGCCCCTTAGCCAGATGGACCGACACAGTGACTACCACATGGGCTCCAACATAAGAACAACTGCGAGGATATTATAGGACCTGGCCATGTTTTGTTCTTTTGCACACAAGGTCCTTATGAGTCAGAACCAACTGTATGACAATGATAACTCATGCTTCATAGCAAAAGGGTCTTCTGGAAGTTGTTATTTCTTAGGAATAGGCTATGAAATTTAAAGGAGGCTTCTTAGGGGAGGGGAGGTTAAGTTGCCAAGAAGAGGTTTTCCTTTCTCTGCCAACCTTCACTCGCACCGCATGGTAGATTCCCTAGGGAACGGAGCAAAGCTCTGAGCAGGTCAAGCTACAAGAACACAAAATATATTCTCTTGTTGTTATCGTTAGTTGTCATAGAGTAGGCTCTGACTCACAGAGACATTGTGGATGACAGAATTGGGCAACAAGGTGGCCCAATCCCATGTCATGATCACTGGTATGTCTCTATTGTTAGACTTATTGCATCAATACGTCTCAATGAGAATTTCCCTAATTTTCTCTGCCCCATAACCAAACATGGTGTAGCTGTCTAACCATGTGTCTTTCCTAATGGCATCTTCTCAGGAAGCGAAGCAAAGTCTCAATAGCTTTGCTATTGGCTGTACTTCCTCCAAGACTTCTTTGTTTGTTCTTTTGAAAATCCACAATGTTCTTCACCAACACCATGGTTTATTCCAATTAGCCCTTTATCTTCCTTTTTTTATATAGTCGAACTTTCACATGTATACAAAGTTATTGAAAAGACCACGGCTTCAGTCAGGTGCACCTTAGACATCAACGCAACATCTTTGCTTTCTAAAACTTTAAAGGGATTCTTCTGCCACAGATTTGCCTGATATGACACATCATTTTATTTCTTGACAGCTGTCATCATATCAACTGTCCAATGCTGGCCATTTTAGAGCTAAAAATGGCTCTTCGTTGTCCACCTTCCATTTTCACAGTAGAATATTGCTTGACAGACAAGAAGAAACATTTACCCTCACCACACCCCCTTCCCGTGTCCTGTCTTTCTCACACCCGCCAATAGGCTCATGTAGGTTCAAAACCACCAGCTATGCAGGACAGAGAGGAAACATTCTACTCCCACCAATAGTTACCATCTCAGAAACCCACAGGGGCAGAATCAACACAATAGATGACAGTGAGGTGAGATTTTGGCAGGTGGAATTCCCATGTGTTGCAAATGGTGCAGATTCAGTTGTTAACCAAAGGTTGTAGGCTCCATTTAATCTAGAGACATCTTGGGAGAAAGGTCCCAAGTCAGAGTCCACTTGGCAGAAACTGGTTTGTTTGTTTGTTTTAAAAGACAGTAAGCGTCATAAAAGAAAAGAAAGTAAGCTCCATGAAGGCAGGGCCCTCTGTCTGCTTTGTTCATGTTTTGCATCAAGGCTTGACCATGGATGGAGCTGAGTTGGGTAAGCCATCAGCTGCTCCTGTCTGTGTGTGTGATGGCTTGGAACATGGTTTGGAGTGCTTTTGATATTATCCCTGGTTGGTAGGTGGCATTATGTATAACAAACACTCCCCGATCCTCCACCATCTTTACACTTATGGTCATCATTTGAGCCCACTGTTGCCACCAGCCTGTTGCTCCATCTTGTTGAGCGCCCTGCTCTCTGTAGATAACACTGTAGGTTGCAAAGGGAGCCCCGGGGCTAGAGAGTAACCCCCATGGGCTGGTAGTTTGAACCCACCAGTAGCTCCAGAAAAAACAAACAAACCCAACTAGGCTTTCTACTCCCCTGAACAGTCACAGTCACAAAACCCTTGGGGAGGTCACATTGACCGGATGGCAGTGAGTTTGGTTTGGGTTTTTACTTTGCAAAGCCTTGTGTTCTCCTAAAGCGAGCATTTCCTGATAATATGCCCCAAAGGATAGAGACACCTTTTCTCCTCTCTTGCCTCTGAAGATCATTCGGGCTGCATTTCTTCCAAGACAAGTCAGTCTCTTCTTTCCACAGTTCATTATACTTTTGAAATTCTTACCCGGAATTCTAATTCAGACACATTGATTTTTTGTTTTGGGGGCCATCACTGCCCTCCAGCGGTGGGAGGAGGAGGCCCAGCCTTACTGCTGGACTTGAATCTCCAACCCAGTGGGTCGCAGTCCCGCGCACAGTCACTATGCCACCGGTTGCTTGGCCCTCATTGATTTTCCTTTGGCCTTCCTTAGTCAATGTCCAACTGTCAAATGTAGACGAGGCAGCTGAAAACAGGATGGCTTGGATCAAGCACGCCTGAGTCCTCAAAGTCAAATCCTTGCTTTTCAACACTCTAAAGAGGTCTTTGCAGCAGATGTACATAATGCGGTGTGTATTGTGATCTCTTGACTGCTGCTCCCCGGAGCATTGAGTGTGGATCCAAGCAAGATCAAATCCTTGGCGACATCAATGGTTTCTATATTATGCTATTACCTACTAGGCTAGTTGTGAGGATTTGGGTTTTCTTCACATTGAATTATAATTCATACCAAAGACTGCAATCATTGGTCTCTGTTCTCAAGGGCTTCAAGTTTTCCTCCTAAATAGGTTAGGGCATATTTCCCGCCCCCCCCCCCATTTATTTACTGCAAGGAAATAGCATGTTTGGGTCTAGGAAATTCTCTCTCAAGCCTAATCCCACCTTAAGATTTGTTTAGTCTTTCTTTCCACTCTTGAAAATAGACATGCTCCAAAGAAAAGAGCTGAGAAAATTTTAGGCTAAAGTCAATATTTATAACTCATCACATTTAATGTGGGGTACTTCCCCAGAGATGGGCATTCATGAGATTGACATGGTGCTTTGGGACTTTTTTTCTCTTTGAATGAGGATGAGCGAGATGAGAGCCTTGTTCTCAGAGGTGTGTAGGTCTCACTCTGACTCACTGCCATAGAGTTGATTCCCATCTACAGCAATCCTGTAGGACAGGGGAAGAGCTGATGAAGGAGAGATCTCAAAACAAGTGTGTCACGTTTTGATATTTTAATTTTATAAAAGTATCTTCAATTTTGTAGCAAATGTTTTTACTTGTTCTCCTAAAAGAGTAACTAAAAAGATGGTTTTTTTTAAAAAAAGTTGAACAGCAGGAAAGAAATAAAATAGGAAGCAGAAAGGAAACCTACCCTTAGATCGATTATCGAAACATCCACAGTGTACAGACCTTGAAGTGATAGCTGACATTCTGCCCTGTGCACATTGTTGTTATTTGCTGTCAAATGCCTTCATAATCTTCCTCTGGTTACATTCAACCCACGCAGTCACCCCTTTATTGTTGGAGATTTAGGTCATTTGAAAAATGTGATGAAGAACTTGGCAAATTTTCTCATGAGATGTGGTCTCAAACTCAGTAGCCATTTCCCATTCAGTTGACTCCAAAGCATGGTGACATGTGTATCAAAGTAGAACTGTACTCCATCGGATGCTTGGTGGCTGATTTTTGGTGGGAGAAGGAATGGGGTGTAGCTCCCCCAAGTCTTTCTTTCAAGGTGCATCCAGGTGGATGCACTTGAACCTCCAACCCTCATCTAGTTGAACCATTTGTTTCCCCCTCCCACCCAACACACACTCCAGTTAGATGTCTATAATGAGACAGACTGGATCATGGGGCATAAATGACTTTATGTCAGTGTGCCAGTTTCCAAAGTGTGACGCTTCTCTGAAAGGTGATTTCAAGGGGTGGAGTGTGGGTGGGGAGCACTAAGAGCCTATAGCTTGCTTTCTACAACTTCCTCCACCCCGATCACCTTTCCAAACTCTTCCACAAATAAACATTGAAGGACAGTGCTTATTTGTGCCTCCTACTCTGTAAAAAGCAGGGAGTGGTTATGTCATAGTTTTGAAGTTCCGACTTAGGTAAATAGCAGGTGAAATCTACCCACTCTGTTTCTTCCTGAGCCAGGGAGGATGATGACACTGCTCTTTGCTTGGTTAAGGCAACAACCTCTGTTTGCCAGAGAAGCTGCCTTTTTTCTCTCTGCATTTTTTCTCTAGACAGGACCTTACTGCTGAGTTAACTACCTCACTGTAGCTCCAAAGGTTGTGTTCTCTGTTGCAAAGTCCAGAAGCAATAGCTGCATTGTGCACATTCAGGGTTGATCGGAAAGAGCGAGCAGGAAGGAAGTCTGTTTGGGTTGTTTGTTGCATGAAAGATCTCTGGTGGTGTAGTGGATGAATACTCAGCTCCTAAACAAAACGTGGCCAGTGAACCCACCGGTGGCCCCACGTGAGGGAGATCAGAGAGTGAGTTTCTGTGAAGATCACAATCTCAGAAATGCAGTGGAGGGGAATTCTAGAGTTCTACGGCAATGCAACTAATGATTTTACTCTACCTAGTGGTAGTTTTATCCTGGTGGCACAGAAATTACCCATTGAACTACTCACCACAAAGTCAACAGCCCCCAGCTCCTCCACCACAGAAAGATGACTCTTTCTACTGCAGAAAGAGTTAAAGTCTCAGACACCCACAGGGGCTGTTCTGCTCTACTAAGCTTGGTATTTTTTTCCCAGGGATTTGTCTCTCTTGATAATATGTCAAGTATGTGAGATGAAATCCTGTCACCCTTGCTTCTAAGAAGGATTCTGGATGTACTTCTTTCAAGACAGATTTATTTGCTCTTTTGGCAAATCCATGCTACCTTTCTTGTTCTTCATCAGCATCCAATAACCAGAGGTTTTAATTGGGAGAGCTTGTTGTTATGGGTAGGTACCTCCAGTTCATACCCATGCATTACCCATCACCACCCAGGCCAAAGGAAGGACACCCTACCCAGGTCTGTGCATCCTCACAATTGGTGCTCTGTTGGACCCCATTGTGGCAGCTGCTGTGTCAACCCATCTTGTGACGTTGACCATCCATCGTTTGCATAGACATTCTGCTTTACCAAGCATGATGGCCTTCTCCAGGGACTGCTCTTTTTGAATCACGTGTCCACAGTGTGTGAGAGGAAGGTTCATCATCTATGTTTCTAAGGCTGTGTATACTTTGCCTGGACTTCCTCCAACACAGATTTGTTTGCTTTTCTGGGGACCTGTAGTTTATTTCATTTTGTTTACGGATACCCCAGTTGGAAGGCACTAGTTCTTCTTTGGGCTTCCTTAGTCATTGTCTGGCTTTTGCATGCATATGACATCACCGTGGTTTGGCTCAGGTGCACATCAGTTCTCTACGTGACACCTCTGCATTTTAACACTTAAAAGAGGTCTTTTGCCCCACCCTGGCCCAAGGGGACACAGACATTCCTTGACTGCTGCTTCCAAGGGTATTGATTGTGGATCCAAGTGTATTTAATTCTATGACAACTTTAATCTGCTCTCCCTCCATCATGATATTGCTTATGGTTCTAGTTGTGAGGCTACCCGTTTTCATGATCTTGTGTGGGTAATCTGTTATACTGAAGGTTCTGGTCTTGGATCCTCCTCAGTGTTTCAAATATTCCTTGCTTCCAGCAAAGTTGCATCATGTGCACGTGGTTGATGATGACCCACCCTTCCTCCAATCCTGAGGCTCTGGTCTTGTTCACACAGCTGAGTCCCTGGATTCCTCATTCAGCATTTGCTCAGTATCCCCAGTGTGTTGCAACAACTGTGTCCTCTGTGAACAGGCCCTGCCTGTGCCCAGTGAAGAATCCTGGAATCCTGTTCTTTGCAACACTATCCATAATTTGTCACCATCCACAGAGTCAAGTGCATTTTAGATTCAATAAAATACTGGAAAATAGCTTTCTGGTATGAGGGGCTTCCAAAAGTTTCTGGAGAAATAGAATGAGAAGATGTTTTTCAAGCTCTTTTCTTTGAGGGTTGTGCTTCTTATTTGTCAAGTGGTTCACACTGAGGGTGACTCCATGAGTGGCAAGCAGAACTGTCCCACAGGATTCTCAAGGTCGATGACCTGGCCTTCCCTGTGAGGTGCCTTCATGTCAGTTCCAATGGACAACCTTTTAGCCGACAGTTGAACATTTAACCACGTGTGCCACTCAATGACTGTTTAAGAACGAGTCATCATTTTACATAAAGTGCCACACTTGTAGGAGTTAAGTCCTCAGCTGCTGGCTGAATTCCCTAGCTCGTCTGTGTTAGTCTGGGTAAACTAGAGAAACAAATTTCATAGACACACACAGGGATATAAAGGAAAGGTTTATATACAAGAGGAATGCGACTTTGAGAAAGCATCCCAGTCCAGTCCAGTTCAAAGTCATAAGTCTGATATTAACCCATATGCCCAATATCAGTCTATAAAGTCTCCTTCTGACTCACGAAGTCACAGGCCAGTGGGTGCAGAGTCCCAGCGCTGGCCAGGGTTTCCCCATGGTTCCTCATTTCTAGGGCTCAGGGTCCATCAATAGCATCCAGTGGTGGTAGAAGCAACTCAGTGCTCGCAGGGGTCTTCACATGGCTTCTCCAGCTTCAGAGGTCTGGTTCCATCAGGGTAAGGCCATGTGGCTTCTTCTCTGGCTCGTCCAGCTCCTCAGATGCTGCCATCTTGTCTTGTCTGTAGTTCATTGTCTCTGAGACTAACTCCCAACAACTGGGGAGGTGGCTTCTCATCTCCACAAGGGAAATATCACAAGATTTCTCAGAAGTATGAGGGGAAAGCCATGCCCACACGGAGGCCTCATTGACTACTCCATGACTATCTCCAGATGAACAGGCTAGACTCCACCCCTCCATCTCGATCCCGAAATGAACATAAGCACACGACCGCCATACCTTCCCAGGGGAAGGGTGAGCATTTTGTGTCTATAAAGATGTACAGCCTTGGAAACCCCATGGAGCAGCTCTGCGCTGTCCTTCAGGGTCATTATGAGCCACAATGGGTCCTTCTGAAATGAGTTTTTATTGCTGCTGTTGATCGTTTACCTTGAGAACACTGCAGAGTTGGCTTGAAGCAGATGCAAGGAGCCCTGGCGGCACTGAGGGCTTCCGTTCAAACTCGGCACCTGCTCAAGGGAAGGAAGACAAGGCTGGTAAAGGGGTAGTCATGGAAACCCCGTAGAGGGTGGCTCTGAGTCAGAATCCACTTAATGGCAGGGGCGTTGAGTTTCGTTGGCTGTATAGAGAGTGCTTTTAGGAGGTGTCCGACACCGGAGAAGCACATCATGCTTGGTAAAGTAAGGAGGAGTGAAAAATAGAAAGACCTTGGAAAAGATGGACTGGCCCAGTGGCTGCACCAATTTGCTCATACATAAGAGCAAAACTGAGGATGACTCAGGATCAGGCAGTGTGTCCTTCTGCTGCACACAGGGTCGCTATGTGTCAGAATCCACTTTATGATCCCTACTAACAACAGCATAGAGAGGGCAGCTTCTTTTGCCTGTGAGGCATCTTTTTCTGGTTTCATGCTTACTCTGTAACAAAGCTGTGTGAGTCCGGGTAGACTAGAGGAACAAATTCAAGGACACGCATATCGATATAAGGAAAGGGTTTATATACAAAAGGAATGGGACAGGGAGAAAGCATCCTATCCCAGTCCAGTCTAAAATCGTAAGTCCGATATTTAGCCATGTGCCCAAAATCAGTCTGTAAAGTCTTCTTCCAACTCACGAAGTCACAGGTTAGTGGGTGCAGAATCCCAGTGCTGGCAGGGCACCTCGCCTCCAGGGCTCAGGGTCCATTAACAGCAGAAGCAACTCATCGCTGGCAGAGGTCTCCATGTGGCCGCCCCAGCTTCAGAGGTCTGGCTCCATCAGGGCAAACCTGTGTGGTCTCTCCGCCAGCTCCTCCAGCTTCTCGAACGCTGCCAGCGCGTCTTGTCTGTAATTAATCATCTCTGAGACTAACTCTCAACAACTGGGGGAGATAGCTTCTCATCTTCATGAGGGAAATATCGTGAGACTTCCCAGAAGTCTCAGGAGAAAGCCATGCCCACATAGAGGCCTCATTGACTACTCATTGACTACTCAATGGTTAACAGGCTAGACTCTACCACTACATTTCAATCATAAAATTAACATAAACACATGACTACCACAAAAGCATTCTTTCCTTTCTATTTTTCTGCGGTGACACTTCCTGAGTGGGAAGTAGATGTGGCTTTTCAGTGACATTTCCCCAACATCTGCAATGACTCTCTGAACTGCTTTCACCTCAGGACAACTCTGACTTTTTCTCCCACCATTCCCGTCTCACGTTCTCCATCAGAGCATCCTGGCCTCATCGCTGTAATTTCCATAGACCAAGCATGCTGCCACCTGAAGCTCCAACCACTCATTTGGTGGATACATGACCTTCATCTTCCCAATGAACCCTCACGTCACTGCCCTGTCTAATACCTCGACTTGCCCCCACCCCATAGCCCCCACCCAGCCCTGCTGTTTACTTAGCACTGATTATAAATGAGTGGATCTCACTGTTTGGGTCCTTCATTGTTGTTGAATTGAGTCTGAATCCTGGAAATCCTGTGTCCTGGAAACACTGGAACTGGGCCCGCCATAGGATCTTCAAGGGGGAGCCTATTGGAAGCCGATTGCCAGGCTTGTCTTCTGAGCTTCCTTCCTCTAGATGGATTTGAACTGCCAACCTTTCACCTACTAGGGGAGTGCTTCACCAACTGTGTCTCCTAAGTCTTTGCAATCATAGATATGTGAGTTATAGATTGTATTTGTCACCTGTCCTCTCGCACGTGAGCGCAAGCATCTTGGTCTGTGCATCCCAAGTCACAGAGAGTGACTGGTGCACAGTGAGTGTTGCATGTATCTTTTTTGCTTAGCTTACTGACAAAAGCAAGCATCTCAAAGTGCTAAGGATGACCACATTAGATCACACAGCGGCTGAAACAATGGCTCCAACAGAAGGACCATTGTAAGGATGGCACAGGATCAAGCAGTGTTTCTTTCAGTTGTGGGAGGGGGTGCTACGGGTTGGATTTGACTCCAAGCATTTGCTGGATGTGTCTGCCAGCCAGGGTGCTTATATCATCTCTCCCGCAAGCATTTGGAGCAAGAATCATCAAGACCATCAAAACATAGTGAGGGGACGGAAGGTTCGAAACATCGGAGCAAATTGTTTCCAGGCCTCACCGTCCATGTCATTCAGGGTTTAGCTTTAGATCCAGGAAGGCTGACTTCCGAGAGCCCATTCAAAGCGTTCCAGTGGTGCTTCTGTAGACGCAATTGTCTCTATGGCACTTCTTTTTGTAAATGTGGATGCTTGAACTATGCCTCTCACCTCTTGCCTCTGTTTCTTGGCTTTGCAGGAGAACAGGGAGACCATCTTTGTCCCTGTCAGTGTTTGTTTTGGCTCCTAGGACGAGCCTGTCTTTTCAATCTCTGCATCTCATTTTCAATGAGCTTTCCTCGGGCTTTTTCCTTTTATGACTCCCGCCCCCTGTGATTCCTCCTGATCACCTCGGTGGCTGTCCCGTTTACAGTCCCAATGTTTCCTTCCAGGAGAATGACATTAATCTGACTCACATTGAATCCAGACCTT
>PVJH01010797.1:57024-72073 GCA_004026705.1 Nesogale talazaci
CCATAAAACAATGGCCCCCTATGCAGATCAGAGCTCTCAATACAGGGAGTTCAGAACAGATAAACCCCTCGGGAACAGTAATGGGAGCAGCGATACCCTGAGGGTTGGGGAAGGTGGGGGGAAAAGGAGGAGAAAGGGGGAACCTGTTGCAATGATCTAAGTATAAATGCTCCACCCCAGGGGAATGAACAACGGAAACATGGGTGAAGAGAGAAAGCAGATGGTTTAAGATATGAGAATAATAACAATTTATCAAGGGCTCATGGGAAGGAAGAGAAGCTGATACTAACGGCTTAAGTAGAAAGGAAATGTTTTGAAAATAACGACAACATATGTACTTGATGCACTTGATATGTGGATTGGTGTAAGAGACCCCCCAAATGATTTATATATGCAGATATAGATATATCTACATTAAAAATAATGAGCTGAACGAATACCTACCCCAGAAGACTACTGGAATATTATGCAAGAAGACATAGGGAAGGCACTCAGCAGAGTGCTTAGTCAGACTAGCAGTTAACCTCGAGTTTGGCCTCCACTCATGGGAGCCCCATAGGTGAGATCTAGAAATGTTCCATTGGTTTCCATGGCTGGGGATTTTGGGAGCAGGTTACCATGCCTTTCTTCAGAGGCACCTCTGGGTAGATTCAAAGGGCAGCCTTTCGGCCAGCCTCCAGGTGCTTAACTGCATACACCATGCATGGCCTCCCAGAGAATTCATACCAAACCCACTGCCATCAGCAGGAGTCATACTCATAGTGACTCTATAGGACAGAGAACTGCCCCTTGTCTTTCGGGAGCTGTAAAACCTTCATGAAGCAGACAGCCCCATCTTTATTCTCTGGAGAGGCTGGCAGTTTCAAACTGCCAACCTCACTGTACGCCAGCCTCACAGCACTGCAGGGCTGCTTGATGCACAGTGTGGGCTGAATAAATGACAGCATGCCATTCTTGTCATCCTTGCGGTCACCCTAAAAAAGATATAGAAGAACAAGGTGCCTGTTGTTTTATGACTGAAACATATTCAAACAAACTATTTTTGTTTGTTTGTTTTTTTGGGGGGGCATGACTGCCGTCTGGTGGTCATGGGAGCTATCCAGTGCTGCCTCTGAGAGCCGCCACTGGATTTGAACCCCCAAACCCTTGGGTCACAGTCCCACACTCAACCACTTATGCCACCAGGGCTCAGCCCCAGACAAACTATTTTTTTAAATCTAAATAATCCCATCATTAGTATTTCCATTTTAAAATCAAATATTTGTAAAGGTTGCAGGCTAAAGGGCAAGAGTGTATCAGTTCTGTCACTAAACAGAGCACAGTAATAGGAAGGGGCCCCTGAAACCGTATCTAAAAGGCAGCTTCCAGGACTAGGTTGGCAACAGCCCCTCTCCTGCATTTGTCTTCCTGTCCCCAAGGCAAGGAAGTCCAGCCCAAGATTCTGCCCAAGCTGAAGTTGAAGGACCGCCAGAGCAGATGGGTTCTGGTCACTGGGGGGTAACGACTGGGAATGCCCAGCCCAGTCTTCCCATTTTTTCCCCTTAACCTCCTAAGCTGCTTCCCATATGACTACCCTCGCCTGCTTTTCTGGCCACCTGCTCCACACAGGAGCTGCAGGGCCCCCAGGACAAAGGACCAGCCAGATCCTGCAGCCAGCTCTGCTTGTGGGCAGAGCAGGTGGAGCTCGGGTCAGCTGGGGCCCAGGGGCCAAGAAATCAAAGCAATTGACTGGCAGACAGGCAGAGTCTTGGGGAGTCTTGGAAGGTATACACAGATGGGCTGAAGGGCTGGAGGGAGATTGCTCATGGAGCTGTGGCAGAAGCGGCAGACCCCTGAACCAGAATGCTCCACACTGAGCACACTTTGGGGCCGTTTTCTGGTGCTGTAACTCTGCCATGGCATACAACAGGAGTCCCAAGAGTCTGCGCCTTACAGAACAGATGAAAGAACACAAGTCAAACTCTGAGTTCAGTGCAGAGCATGTTTTAAAGACTCAGAAGGTGCACCCTAGTCTTACCTGGAATTCTCATTGTTATAAACAGCAGTACGTTGGACTTGATCAAGGCCTAGACACAACCAAATCATGGCCCCATGCCATCATTCTCACCGATGGTGTTACGTTTGAGCCCCGTGTTGCCGCCGCTCTGTCCATGCATCTTGTCGGGTACCATCCTCTTCTTTGCAAGTCCTCTACTCTAGCAAGCATGATGTTCTTCTCCAGGGACCGCTCTCTCCTGACGACATGCCCAAAGCTCTGAGATGAAGTATTGTCCTGGTTGCCTCTAAGGAGCCCTCTGGCTTATAATGGTGTGAGTCCCTGCAAACAAAGACAGATAAAATCAAGGACCAGCCAGCTCCACCTCCTAATGTCCCTGTGCTGGCATGGGGTTGCTTGTCTGAAATCATTGTGAAGCAGGGGCCAAATGCTGCCTTCCATGGTGCCAAAGGGGTCTTTGAACTGCCAACCTTTAGGTTTGACAGCAAAGGCTGACTGCTTGCACCACCTTCCCAGATACTTCAGTGTGAGCTTAGAGATCTCCCCATCCTACCCCAAAAGTCACACAACTACTTTTGCATAAAGTCTGAGATTGGGAAAACTTCTCCAGAAGTTGTGTGGCCCGATGGAAATGTTCATGAGATGAACGGAGACCAGGTTGTGCCTCCAGGCATAGAGTGGCTGGTGGGCAGTTTTCAGAGAGCATGTGCTTGCTGTGTTTCAGGCACTAGGGTAGGATCGTTGGGGTGAGAGGGTGGAAACGGCCTGGGTTTAAAGAGCTCAGGGTCCAGTAAGGAAGAGGGGGTGGTCTGAGGCCAGGGTTGAAGGCCTTGGTTCCCGTGCCACTATTCACCATGTACTTGCAAGGACTCAGCAAATGGGGAGGTTAAAAACACACCGGTGGTGTAGTGGTTGTGCGCGGGACTGCGGCCCACTGAGTTGGAGGTTCAAATCCAGCAGCAAGTCTGGGCCTCCTACTCCCACCACCAGAGGGCAGTGATGCCCCCAAAACAAACAAACAAAAAACAAAAAACAAAACACAAAACCCCCAAACACACCAAACCAAAACAGCCTGTGCTTTCACTTGGAGGGTACAAAGCATCCTGAAGATGCCCAGAGAGTGGGTGTAACCTGGCTTGGTTTCCTGGCAGGGCTCCTCACCTCTGTGCTCAGAGTGACAGTGCTTTGGTACCTGAAACTCAGCTGGTGTTTTAACTACAGATGGAAAAACTGCATGGATGGCTTCTTTAAAAGTACATATGTTTCCTGACTTTTCTTTTTGGGGGGATTCCCATCTCATCCTTTAATGATTGCCGCCATCTGTGGCTGTTTTGCAGATCTTGCTTTACCAGTTGTGACCAAGAGGATGCTGATTCATCATAGCTCCCTACCTGAGTCAGATTAGTTTTTTATATAAATATAAAACAAATTGTTGGCCTTTCCTGCACTCTTGACACAATCTGTTCAGTGCTCTGAGTGATGCGTGTCTTGTGGTTTTCAAGACCTAGGTTTTTTTTTTTGGGGGGGGGGCGTAATTGGTCACCTGGTCTTTATCCAAGGATGGAAGGACTTGCCCCAGAACACCTGGGGACTTGAAGCTTTAGGCTCTGGTTAGCAGCCAGACGTGTTTCCCAAGCACAACACATGAGGACAGAGACCTTAAGGTACGTGTACGTGAACCGCTGCTGATGGCATGCGTGTGGCTGGCCTTCCAGCTGTACAGAGGCAGGACCATTGGGTTTCTGGGTATATTTTGTGAAGGGGAAGTCTGGCCCAGGGACGGTCTTTTACTGGGGGTCGGGGGGACAGCCCTCCCTCTGGAGGGGTTGCTCTTTCCCTGGGCCTCAGCGGGAGAACGATTAGAGGAAGAAAAGCATCGTGGTAGATCTGAGCCTTTGATTCTTTCTCTGGACAAAATGCCCTTTATCTTGAGGTGCTCAGATCCCCAGACCGGTCTGACAGTAGATTGCAGGGGGGGAACTGGACCCCTCCAATCAATGAGGCGAAACGACTTTCCATTCTCATCTCTAAACCGTTCAAAAGGCCGCATGGGTGATAGAAAATGAAAGTTTTCAGTTTCTTAATTGCTAAAGTTCCCCACCCAAAACAGCTTAAGGGAAGGTTAATTACGGTGACATGTTAAAGAAATCCCAACCTTCTCAAATGCCTCCCGGAGAAGCCGATGTGGGTTTAATAGGATTTTAATCCAGAGACTCTTTAGAATACTCAAGGTCTATTCTCCTTCTACCCTCTCTCTTGATGAAATCAAGTCCTTCCTTCGCCCGACATGAAAGAGCATTAATATCTTCCATCGATCAATCTGCTAATCCTTTTACCTTTTCCTTTGAGTCTTCTGCATGACATTACATTGCGCGGGGGGCAGGTGTGTGTGGGTGGTAGGTGCGGGGGGGTATTGGTGGAAAATTCCTATATGGAGCAGATTGCAGCCAGAAGAAACAGACGGTAGACAAGGGGTGTAGGAGCGGCACTTTCTGAGGAATTTCTCATCCTGCAGTGAGTTTCCAGGACTCAATGGAAACTCCATGCTGGGGGGAAGGGGGGCGGCGGTTATAAGAAAGCTTTGGTATATAATCATTTATGTTCTGTGGGGGACATATGAGGGAGAGAGGACAGAGGAATGGAGAGGAGTAGGGGGGAGAGAGAAAAGAAGAAGAAGAAGAAGAACAATAAGAAGAAGAAGAAGAAGAAGAGGAAGAGAGGAGGAAGGCAAGAAGGATGGGAAACCCTTTGGGGCATGGTTTTCTTGTGAACCCCATGGTGTTGCTATGAGTCAGAATTCATTCAGCAACTATTGGCTTGGTCTTTGGTTTGGAAGCATGTACGGTTTCATTTGCCTATTTTATTTGGATCGATTCACAGAGCATTGGTTGAAGGGGACAATATTGTGCAAAGACGAAGAGCGCAATCCTATATTCAGTCCATCCTTCCTCCTGTCCCTCTTCCTTTTCAGACTTCTTTAACTTCCCCTTTCCTTCTCTGCCTGAGGAAGAGTTGACAGGGCAGGGCTGATGTTACAGATCCGCAGGGGCCATTCAGAGTCTTCAGTGGGGTCTGAAAAGCAGCTGGGGCCATGAGCAAAATGATAGGTGTACACTCATACTTTACTGAGGAAAGATTTTCAAAGAGATCATGGTTTCCCAGCTGTTGGAACCAGAGGAGGGATCCACAAGGATGGGCTCTTGTCCTGCTCCCACCCTCTGTTTGGGGCTTTTCTCCTTTTGGTCCTCTGTGTCATCCTGTTTTTCCATTTTCTCTTTTCCCCTTCTCAAGTCTATGTGTTCTCTTGTGCCTTCTGTGTCACTACGCTTGTTCTTCTAGGGTGATAACTGCTGACATGATATGATTTGTATAAAGTGTGTGGCAAAGAGGACACATACACAAAATGTACTAGTAAGCATATCTTTGAGTCTCCCATATGGATATCCAAGGAATCTTTTGATTGAGACAAGACCAGTGTTTTGAATTGCATTGTTTCCCCACAAGCTATGGGTTGGAGGCCTTAGCCTATTGCCTGTGAATATAATCCCTTTTGGGGAAGAGAGCTTCTTTATTATGCTCATGAAACCATATCCATATAGGGTATATCTTGAACCTAATCACTTCTGAGATATATAAGGAGTAGTTTGCATGAAAGACAAGCAAGTTCACAGACAGGAAGGATAAATATCATATGGAGATCACCAAGAGACTGAGGAATATTGGCCCAGAGCCACTGAAATGGGGGTTTTGTTCAGAAAAGACAGAGAAAGTCTTCTGTTAGAGCTGCGCTTCCCCCCACCCCCACTCCCCGAATCTGGATATCTAGGTTCCCAAACAGAGATGAAATAAATGTTTGTTTGTGAAAGCCACTATTTATGGTATTTCTAGGCTAGCAATGCCTGCTAACTAAGACAGCTGGACTCCCCAAACTTCCAGTCTTTGATAAAGAAAGACTACCAAGGTGTGCTCTTTGAGTCTAACCAAAAGAATGTGAAGCTCAAAGCAACCACTCTTGCTCCGTGGGTCACATGGATAATTCTCCAGTGAAGGAAGGATTAAGGGTGGTGATGTGATTGGAACTGAATGTGTCCTCCATATGCTGGGTGGAGGGATGACCATCATAGTCACTCTGAAAGAGAGGTCAAGGCAGAATCTGGAGACCAGGATGTAGACGCCCACTCATACCCCATCCCAGTTGGATTTGAATCTCATCTGACAATTGACTGGATCGCCTCTCTGTCTCTTCTTTCTCATCTGTGAAGTGGAGCAAAGAATCATTCTGCCACTTCCCAGAGCTCACAGGACAACCGTGCTGAAGACAGTGTGTTCAGATAGTTTATGTTTTGATGTGAAGGCCTGGGAATTAAAAGGGTCCAGGTCTTAGAAAGGAGCCCTGGTGGAATAGTGGATTTTGAGTGGGGCCACTAACCACAAGGTCAGAAGTTTGAAATCACCAGTTCCTCAGAGGGAGAAAGATGGGACTTTCTACTCCTGCAAAGAGCTACGATCTCAGAAACTCACAGGGATAGCTCTGCCCCATCCTGTAAGATTGCTGTGAGTCAATATTGACACAATGGCAGTGAGTGTGCTTTTGGAGTTCATATTAGATGTCCTTAGACCTTAGCAGGGAAGACCTCTATACTCCTCGGCTCCCATCCATTTCTAACCATAATCGCCAGATGCCCTAGATCGAATGGCGTGGACACTGGCAAGGTTAGTCATATCTAGGGAGTTAATGCTATCTCATTGGGGCCAGTCTTTCTCAGAGCCGAGGGAGCCAGATTCTTGCGTCAGATATTAGGGGACCAGTGAATGGTCTCTTAATTCCAAATATTATTGTTGCTATGTTGTGAGGTGCCCCTGAGCCAATTCCAGCTCATGGAGACCTTATGCCCAACAGCAGGAAATGCTGCCCATCCTGTGCTTTCCTCACAACTGTCCCCGGGCCAAATATCATTGCCTATGAATATGGCTTTGAAGCTTACCATTATCCATCTTTACATAGGAAAAGCACTGGTAGAGAAGGCAGAAGACTTCCCATCACGGTTTCCTCCCCTCTCTCTTTCCCTCCTGCCCTCCCTGCCTCCCCCCTCATATTCATCAACTATTATGGCACATATTCTAGTCTGGAGAAGAGAAATTAAGTAAGTGAACAAATACGCCTACAATTTCACCCAGTCATGCATGCTGGCTATAAAGGAAGCTAAGCGGAGTTGTACGATCGGAAGAGAAGGGGACCTTGAACAGGAGACCTAAGTGGTGCAAAGGGACCAGTAGGCACTGAATGACTGCTAACTCAGTAAAGGGACCATGGGTTGGTTCTTGCACAATCCTGGGTGGGTCTCATGCTTTGTTGTTGTTGTTGTTGTTTTTCTGATACAAATGAAGTCATCCTCTCAGATTGCACTGTATCAGGAGTACTTATCACCTGGAGAGAACATTCTCCCTAACTGTTAGGGCCTAACCCCAATAACCGATTCCCCCAGAGTTTGCATTTCTTATCCATTCAAACATTTATGGACAATGATACAAACCCTGTTCCATGCTCTGACAGCCGGCACACTCCTTGCCTTTAACTCTTCTCCTTAACCCCTCCACTCACGTATCTGCTCTTAAAGGTCCCCATCACCCAGACCAATAGCCTTTGTGTGGTTTGTTTTCATCTTCTTGGCCTTCTGGGTGGCATTTGACAGCTTTCCCAAATGCAGATAAACAAAATCCCAAACTGAGTGCCATCAACTCAATTCTGACTCCCAGCCACTTTGTTGTAAGACAGAGCAGAACTCCCCCTGTGTGTTTCCAAGACAGTAACTGTGGGAATAGAAAGTCTCATCTTTCTCTTCGGCCCAGCTGGTGGTTCGAACTGCCGACTTTCCCATGAGCAACCTGACAGGTAACCACTGTGACTGCTTAGCTTTTTATAAACTAGGCAGCTTTTACTTTTTGAAACAATGGCTGTTCATGTTCTCTTCTTCATTCTCCGACTACTGCTCCTAAAAACTTTAGAACCAACTCGGCGTTGACGACGTCTTTTTCTCTCACTGCAGCTCTGTAGATCAACATTTTCCACTGAGCCAACTTCAGCAGCAGGTGGTGATGTGGTGGTTCTGACTCTAGAATGCACAGTGGGACTGCCTCCATGGGAGAGTCCCCCAGGCTCTGAACTTTATGGGAGCAGACTGCCAGGAGTTGCTGGCAGATTTGACCCGCCCATCTTTCGATTAGCAGCAAAGTGCTTAACCTCTGCACCACCAGGCTTCCTTAATGATAGGGGTACACAAGTGAAAAAGACTTACACAGGGCCTAGAGGGCATGACTTACAGCCCTAGTGAACAAACAAACAAACCCAAACCAGCTCGTTCTGGAGTTGATTCCAACTGATGGTTACGCCATGGGTTACACCTAGAGCTGGGCTGCTCCGTGGTCTTTCCGTGGCTATCATCTTCCACACTGCCACTGGGGCAGGGGGTTGAATCACCAACCTTTAAGTGACGAGCTGGGTATAAATCCCTTATGCCTGCCACGAGCCGTGCAGTCTCATAGGGCAGGGAGACTTGCACGTGGATAGGACATCATCTGTGCAGCGAACACGCTCAGGACCATTGAGTCGCTGCCAACTCAGAGGAGTGCGATGGTGCTCACCAGGCACTGGGTCTGGGTGGGTGGGAGAGCAAGGCCTCCGGAAATGGCAGAGACATCCTGTGGAAGAGCCAGCCCTGCATTCCGTTGCACTCAATGGAGTTCGGCCCTCCCTCTGATGGCAAGTGGCAGTCAGCCAGACCTCAGTGCGATCTGAGCTCTCAGAAGACAGACAGACGGGATCTTTTAGGATGTGCTGGGCAAACTGCCAAGAGATATGAGTATGAGATGCTGAATATTTCTATGTGAGTGCTCCTGATTGAAGTACTTCACTTTCACTAGCCTACTTGGTACTCCCACACACCTTATGAAGGTGTTTTAATCTTACCCCCACTTTTCAGACGAAGAACTGGCACCAACAACTTTAATGAACTTGTCCAAATGCTCCCAGCTGGAAGTGGCAGGGATTGGATCCAAACTCAGGCCACTGGTCTCCTGACTGCAAACTTCATGCCAATCCTTACTGCCTCTCAGTATGATAGTGCTCTGATGATGGCGGACTGAGTGACTAGCACCTTATTCCAGAGGAACAGGGCCGAGCTGACCCTGAAGGGTGAAGGAGAAGCTCAATAGGGCCAGTCTTTAAGGTGGGAAAGCATGGCAAAGCTTAGACATTGACCATATTGTTAAGCAAATATATTACATAGGTTATGATTTTACCAATCTCGCAGTCCCTGAGTGGTATTGTTTTTGTAGATGCATTAGGTGCATGGCCCCTTAAATGGGATATTGAGAAGGTAATTCCAGTGTAGGTTGATGGCGGCAATAAGGACCTCTTAGGTCATGATTTTGTTCATTTATGACTTCACTTCTATGCCTTCACTCACCCAAATATTCATTCATTTCAATATAGTTTTAGCCTTTACTACCTATGTTCAAAAAATAAAAATAAAAGCAAATTCACTACCATCAAGGAGACTCTATAGGACAGAATAGAATTTCCTCGGTGGGTCTCTGAGATCATTACTCTTTACAGGAGCAGAAAGCCTCATCTCTCACCCATGGAGTCTTTGGTGGTTTTGAACTGCCGACCTTGTGGTCAGTTCCCCACTCATAGCCCACTAGGCCACCAGGGCTTCCCTTGCACGTGCTGCCATTCATCTGGTCGCAGTGTTCCCATATGAGCACATGGGCAGAGAGATCCATTGCTTTGCCCATCATGCCGATGGCAAATGGACCATGTCTGACTGCTCTGCCCACAAGGGCGAGGATTTCGTGCATCCCCATTCACCAGCATTTCGTCCAGCCACTCGTGCTATGTCCTGCCTGAAGGGCACTCCCATTCTCCAGAGGGAAGGTTCATGCTTGTTCAAAGGATGATTCACCCTCAAAAACTTCTGTCTTGCTGTAAGTCACCATTGTCCCATTTGAGGCCTCTGGGGAGCAGCCTGGTGGGGTCTGCACTGTGGGGCTGGGGGAGACAGTGTGGAGCCTGGGAGGAAGGGCCGGGTCACTCTTCCATTTCAGCCCTCAGCAGTGGGAGATTTATGGCTCCTCTGGGGATAGGCTGGAGGCAGCCATCAGGGGCAGGCAGGGTGCCTTGGTGGTTAAACCCTGCAGATGATGAGTGCCGGATGGAGGGAGGGGCATGAGGCTGGACTCATACATTAGCCTGCCCCTGACCTGCCGGCCAAGGAGCCGGCTTGTGCCAGGCCTGTGGGGTTTCCGCCCAGAAACATCTTGAGCCCACCGCCTCTTGGAGTCCTGGTTGAGCAGCTGACCCCAACTTAATAGGACAGCGACGTGGGTGTCCAGTGCCAGCACCCCAGCAGGCTGCCTCCCTGGGAGACAAATCAATATTTATTAACGGTCTGACCTCCTGCGTCCCTCTGGCTTCACAGAGGGTCTCTGTTCCACCAGCCTGGCCAAGTCATTCATTAACCACCCAGCTCAGCAGTCCTCCAGGCCCTGGAGGCTAGCCCACCGAGGGGGTATGTTGAAAGGTCATCAAGGAGGTAATCTGATTTAACTGTTCAAGACAGAGGCCTGGGTCATCGAGGTCGCCGGGCTGCTGGCACTAGGAGCAAGACCAGAGAGGGGGTGGGGTGGTGGGGGGGTTGGATTGTGACCTTCACAGGGCAGGAGAAAGGCAATGTGAAGATGCGTTTGTGGAGCTGAGGGCTTGGGTGCTAAGAAGGCACCACTCCTCCACCCTGGGTGAGAAGATGAGTGTGAATTCAGGTGTAAGGCCTTGCCTCCAGATCCATTTAGACTTCTTGAGTATGTCCCCATTCCCTGGAGACAGTGGCTGTGGAGTAGACGACACGTCAGGGAGACCCCATGTGAGTCCCGCGTGGACCTGTGCTCCTTGGGGGTTCAGACCTAGAGGGTCAGGCCCTTCTGAGCTGCCTCAGGGTGGACTCAAGCCACAAGGCAGCCTTTGGGCTTGACACAGAGTCTGTGCACCCTCCAGCCCCGCAGTGTCCTGACACTGCTGTCATACACATGCCGACACAGAGACCACCCCAAGGCACTTCCTGCTGCAACACCCCTGCGGTGGAGTGGGTGTGTTGGCCTGCTAACCACAAGGTTAGTGGTTCGAACCCCCTAGTTACCCTGCACCAGGAGGACGGGGCTTTCTCCATCTGCTGAGACGTACAGTCTGGGAAACTCACAGGGGGCAGTTCTACCCTGTACTGTAGGGTGCTAGGAGTTACCATTGACTGGGTGGCAATGAGGGCTGTTATTTTTTTGTGGTGGGTGGACGGGAGTGCAGTGTGCGACTTCAAAGAACAGAAACAAGTCTTTTCCTAATGCCTAGGGTTGCAAAGTCCCGGTGGCCACGGTGGTTCTCCCTTATAAGTCATCCCAGGTGTCCCTCAGCTTCATACCTTGTGAGTGGCCCTTTTTGTGTCCAGTATGCGTGACAAAGTCATTCCAAAGTGATTGGAGTGACAAAGAAAATAGGAGTGCATCTACAGCGAGGGGAGTGAGGATTCCAACACACCTGGGTGGAGGGAATTGAGTCCCCCACAGCTTGTCGTTGTCCCCCTCCCCGGCCCTCTCAAGGAGGTGGGAGACGATGTGGCCGAAGCCTCCATCTCACATGGGACCTGCACCCCACTGCAGTGACCTTCACAGTTGACCAAGTTCAGATCTCCGCTCAGCCAGCCCCTAGCTCAGGAGCCCTCTAGTGTCTTACTCAGGCTGTTCATCATGAGGTCAGTAGTTTGAACCCCCAAGATAGTTTGTGCCTCCATAAAGATCGACAGTCTCTGAAATCCACAGGGGCAGATCTGCCCTCTCCTGTGGAGTCCCTGTGAGGTGGGATCCCTGGAGGGCAATGAGGTGTAGGGCTTTATCCGCTCCTCAGTGATCTTGGGCTAGAAGCCTGTCACCACCTTGGGTCTCCTTATCAGTAAAACAGAAAGCATCATGCCAACCTTATAGGCTGGGCTTGAGAATTAAAGGAGACACCGGCAACAAGCAGCTTAGCACAGGGTCTCGTGCCTAGTATGTGCTCCAAAAAATGTAAAGAAATAAATAAAGAGGAATTTTAAAGGGAAACGTTAGCTCTCACTGTGATGGGGGAACAATCAGAAAAGTTGCAGGGTAGATGTCAGGGGACACAGGTGAGGACCTGCTGCCTCACCCCTTCCACAGATGGAAAGCTGGAGACTCCAATCAGAACGTGTTCCCAGTGGCATGCTTGTGGATGGGAGAGATGAAACTTAAACTCAGATCTCTGCCCCCCCATCCAGGATGATGTGTCAGGTCCAAGGGCAAGCACTGCACCATTAAATTCGTGGTGCGTGGTTTGGACTGATGCCTTATGCTGAGAAAGGAAGGCTTGTGACCCACTCCCATCAAAAGTCCAGTCAAACACGGTTAATGAAGCGTTTTCAGTCTGTCGAGCCTGGCGCACAACACGTGATGAGTCAGAGTGGACTCGGGGACATTAATAAATGCAAATACAAGGGCTTCCCCATGACTTTGTTCAGGAGTTCTCTTCCGGATCCCCACCACCAAGAACTGGTGCTTTCCTACGTTTGCTTCACAGCTCTGCCCAGGTCCACCTCCTCCCCTGGAAAGGAGCCATGCCCGGGCCTCCATGGTCCCACATCCCAACCCAAAATTTACCCTCCTGGCTCCCATTCCCTAAACTTCATCCCTCGATCAGATTCTGCCTAAGGGATGTGGGGATGATGTTTTAACCTTGGGGGTCCTGGGACCTGGGCATGGTGAAGTGGAGCTCCAGGTAGGTCATGTGGGTTACTTCCTGGAGGTTGTGTGTACCAGGCCTGTCACCCTTAGTACCTGGTTTTCTATCATGATTGTCAATGCTTCTGTCTCATAGCGACTCTATAATGTTATGGCCTATACATCTTTATATGAGCAGAGAGTCTCTTCTTTCTCCTTTGGAGCGACTGGTGGATTTGAACTATCCATTTTGAGCTTCACAGTCCAACATGTGCCCCACAGTGCCATCCAGGCATCTCTTCCCTACAAATACCCTTGTTATGATGTTAACTAAAAATGCCCACAGACTCCCTGCCATCAAGCCAGATCCCGCTTACATCCACCCTGCAGGGTAAGGCAGAATCGGTCCTGTGGGTTTCGAAGATGGTCACAATCTATGGGAATCGACAGCTTTGTCTTCTTCTGAGTGGAAGAAGCGACAGGTGACTTCCAACTTTTGACTTTGTGGTTGGCAGCCCAACCTGTAACCACGATACCACCCGGGCTCCCAGCCTAGTAACAGCATTAGAAACCAAAACACTTGCATGGCACTGTTATAAGCATCATCCAAGTATTACTGTGGTTAGGGGCCATTGTGTCAGTTGCGACTTAGAACCCCCCGTCTTAGAGCAGAAGGACACAATGCCTGACCTGGGGCCCTCCTCATCCTGGTTAGGTTTGAACCCCTTGTTGCAGCCATTGGGCTGATCCATCTCCTGCTTAGTCTTCCTACGTGGCCGTCCTTCTCCTTTGCCAAGCACGATACCCTTTCTCAACTGCTGGCTTCTCCTGCTAACGCGTCTAGAGTGCATGTCTGGCCATCTCTACTTCTAAAAGAATTCTGGCAGCACTTTTTCTAAGGACAATTGGTTTGTTCTTTTGGCAGTCCAGGGTACTTTCAATATTTGTCACCAGCACCCTAATTCAAATGTGTTCTTCTTCTGTCTCCCCCATTGCAACTTTCCCGGGCATCTGAAGCACATTTTCCTTCTCCTACCAGCCCCTCTGCAGTGGCATTACGACTATCTCTTACCCTCTCCCTCCCTGACAATTCGTAGTAACCCTTTGAGGTTGGGTAGACCTGCCCCTCTGGGTTTCCCAGGCTATAACTTTTTACAAGAGCAGAAAGCCTCGTCTTTCACCCATGTGAAAAGTGGCTAGTGGTTTTGAACTGCTAACTTGGTGCTGAGCAACCCAATGCATAACCTACTAGGTCACCAGAGTTCCTAGAGAAACTATTGAAAGGGTTATCTTGTGATTGGAATCCTGGAGTTCTTCAAGAGTGGTGATCTTTGAAAACCCCACCCCCACCCCCACCCCCAGAGATAAACACACCAGGAGCCACAGAAGAAGGGCCTGGCCACTGGCTTCCGAAAGGTCACATCCTTGAAAATGCACTGGAGCAGCGTTTCTTCTCTGTCCACACGGGTCGCCGTGGCTCTGCAGCCACTCGCCAGAGAGCGCATGGATATTCTCAGGATAGAGAGTCTGGTGCTCCATCGTGCGAGCCATTTGAAGGAGGGCTGATGGCTCGGGGGTGGGGCGCTTGCTGCCAACCAAAAGACTGAGGCCTGCAACCTATGCACTGACCCCTCGGAGACAGAAGTCAATGGATGGCAACAGATGTGGGGATCATAACCATTTCATAGATGAGATGAGGGGGGCAAAGGGGGCCAGGGGGAGACAAAAAAGGAGACAGAATCTACACAAGAGGCAGAAATGAGGCTTGGGCCCTAGCAGCCTGGTCCCAGAGTGAAGCGCAGGGCACCTCTCTGGGTGCACCAAGGGGCCCAGGCTCTGGAGGCTGCAGGCCGGGGTGAAAGCGCTGTAGCTGCTGTGATTCCCGCCACCCCGGCTGACTCGGTGAGAGCCTCTGGAGTACGGTGCCGTTCTGGGTCTTTGCAACCCTGTGGAGTTGACCATTTCCCTCCAATCAAGAGATCTGCAAACCACGGGCGAGGCTCCCTAACGCTTTGCACCCTGAGCGTTAGCGCCTGGAGCTGGAATTAGGCCGGTTCTGCTGACCCCTGGCGGTTCCTTGGGAGATGGCAACTCTGCGGGCCGCGCACATCCCTGTGTCCTAGAAGGGATCCATGGTGCAGGGGTCCTCAGATGATGGCCCGCGGGCCGCCGAGGACATTTATCTGGACCGCTGGGTGTTTTTGCCGCCGCTGTAGTCCTGTGTAGCAGCTGACTCATCCCGGGCCTGCAGTGAATTTGTTCCCAGTTTTTTTT